>JAZDUH010000358.1:1252500-1517500 GCA_036419115.1 Scarus forsteni | reverse complement strand
CTGACTCACTTTCAAGTTTTAGGACAAAGTAACATTAACAACAGCACTAAATCAGATTTTAGACCAGAACAGAGTTTTATGGTGAATCTGAAGTGCTCTTGTTAATAACCTTCTCGTGCCTTCCAAGCTGCTGAATGTTACGAGGTGACATTTGGCCCGTTAACTGTAGGTGACGGTGTTTGTGTGAAGACTCGCCTGTGACAGTGGCCTCCATCACCAACAGAACTCACACCTGCTATCCCTCGCTCTGCGGGTGATGCAAACCAATTAACGATTCATTAGGAGGGACAAAGAAAGCGAATTAGCCACCACCTGGCCCCATGGAGAGGGCACCTGCACTGGTGGGTATATGGGTTACCCTGCTCTCATTTCGCCACGACCACGAGCCTGTTGTCGAGTCTGCAGACCCGCTGAGGCTGCCTCTCAACATCCTCTTGTCTGAAACAGAAAATCAGATCAGACTCGTCCCAATGACCCCATGCTGAGAGAGCGGACAGAATTCAAATTATTGTCATCTTATGTCTGTCGCTGATGATTACAGCCGTAAGCTGAGGGTCAAGAACGTAGCTGCTGCTTCTTTTCTGTGATGATGCTGACACAAAACACATTAATATCTGCGAGGCTGAAAACACTTAGGAGAATGGTGCTGCTGGTTGCTGTGGTGGTGTGTTGGGGCTGTTTAGTGGGGTTATAAATAAGGTGTGTGGAAACAGCGAGGGACGGCGGGCCTTTGATTTACTGGAAATGGCTGGCCTCCTCTCTGGGGAGGCATAACGACAGCATCATGTTTAAAGAAATATCATAAAGATCAAGCAAATCCCCCCATCACTCCCACTCGGAGCAGCTCAGAGGAGTTCATGGAAATGGAAAAGGCTGGAGCTCAATCAATACAGATCCAATAGTCTGCAGCTCTCAGCCCGCTCCCTGCTACACTATGCTGTTGTCTCACTCAGCTATACCTCAATTTAACCCCCCCGCCATCACCCCCTCCCCGACACTACACATACACACACTAACCTTAATTTAAACCACCAGCTCCCCCTGCCAACCTGCCAGGACATGCTGTTAATATTCATTCACAAGCAGGAAGGCGGTGTGAGGCATTCTGGCAAAATAAACACACTTTCAGCTTCAGCTGGGAGTTCATAAAAACTAGAGCAGCTCAGGCCCCATCCACACGAGGACGAAACGCTGAACAGTTTCAAAAACCATGACATAAAGATGTGTGCATCTACATGAATGCACTCGACATATGAAAACGCTGTAAAACACATGCCAGACCTCTAGGGGTGCTGTAACGATATGATGGAAACAAGCGGAAACAGACGAATAAAAGTGTCCTCGATAATTGTTTGTTCAACTCAGTGGTGATTGAGAAGAAGGAGATTTTGCTGCAACAGGGATAGTAGGGTCACTAGCTTCATCAGCATATATGCTTCACTGTACGCCGCCATCGTTGTTGTCGTCACGTGTGGCGCATGCGTGTCATTGAAGATATGAAACTATGACGTAATCAGTGACGATTGCTCTAAGACTGCAAGGGAAGCTCAGCTTCCCCTAAAATGTCCCCAAAAAAAGTGTTGATATGTCCTGCTGTGTGTACATTTCATTGACTAAATCTGCTCTAGAATACCTTCATCTTTTGTTCAGAATCAGCTACTTATCACAGGTAACTGGAGCGACTTCCTTCTCATTCATCCCCGCAGTGTCTCAGCGCTTTAACACAGTTGGACGCTGAGCGTCCTCTGACTTCAATGGGGAAGCGTAGAGTGGGTTGTTCCACTGTGGAAACTGGACGGTCATTGGATAAACGCTGGGCTTTGTCCTGCCCATCGGACGCTCAGCGTCTCTGGGGGTCTATGAGGCAGTGGGCTGGCCTGGATGCTCGGCTTCTGCATGATGATTGGATGATCTGTCTGAGGCCGAATCCCTTCTTGATTGACAGTGAAATGAGCCAATCAGCGATCTTGAAGTATAACCCTCCACCGGAGCATCTTCTAAGTTTTACATTTAGTTTTAGTAGAGAAAATCATCTCTTGATAGCCCCACAGCAATCATTAAGTCTTAACAAAAATTGATAAATTAATAATAAAACAAAAGAAAAAATCTAAAAATATTTCCAAGACTATATTCTGGTTTGTAAAAATCTAATAGTTAATTCCTCTAACTTTAAAAAATCTTCTAGGCCTGGCATCCAATTTTTTTCCATAGCATCAGATTAATCTCAACACATAATTTTACATATGTTTGAAAATGTATCTACGTTGGATTGAAACAGTTAAAGTCTGCTATGTCATATTTAATACATGCTTACCTCTATCTAATCAATAGCATCAACAAATTACTCAAAAAAAGCATCTAAATGCAATCAGATAAATGATAAAAAAAAAGTCCTAAAGTGGATTATCAGCTGCCAAAAACACCTAATGCATCAAATGGGATACAAAAAATATGGATATGGATTTTTTTATTCTTCTGGATGTCAATAGAAAATGAAATAAACATTTTATCTCCAAAAATGTTGAATTTTCTGTCTTTAATTTGTGTTTTCACAGCTGAAAACATTGCCCAGCCCAGCCTGTTACAGTAAACTTCAGATATTTCATGTCCACGAGTTTCACCACTTGCCAATGACAAACCTGCTCTCTAAAGCTTAACACCGAGTAAAGCCCCCTAAGCACTCTGTGACATCTGGACAAACTATTCTCAACCTGAGCTTACATCTGAACTACACGGCCACTTCAGCGGGGTGGCTGAACCTCTGCAGGTCATCAACTTTTCCCTGACAGTGTGCTGGCAGGCTTGGCCTCCTCTCAAGCATATACATCAAGCGAGACTGAACGTGTAAAAAGACTGCGATCGCATGAAGGCTGCAGCTCCAGCTTCTTCTTGCAGAGACTCTCGGGGGTCTCCTGGCCCTCCATCATCCTTTAACGAGAGAACACAGAGATTACCTCCACAATCACACCATTAACCTGCCTACAGATGCTGGAAGAGACATCAATCACGCGCCTGCCTGATGCCTTCTCGCGTTAGCGCCCGCTATGCGTATAGATACCCCCCACAGCCCACCCGTGCTATCATCAAAGCACCGCGAGGTGTCGTGCATAATATGGGCTGATCAGGGAGTCATCTTCATCTCCATGCTAATCCACCCCCAGCCAAGCACACTGGGATTCAGAGCCAGAGGTCTCACAGATACCAGCAGATAGGGCTGTACCAAGGTGAGTAAGAGTACTGACATGTGCACCAACATAGTACCAGTACCAACGTAACTGATACTATCCACAGTACAGATTAAGATACTCCTGTGTGTATCACTCTTATAGTATTTCCACTATGGCTTGATTCACAACAACTCTTTATTCTTCCCAGCAGGATCATTCTTGTATCTAGTACTTCTTTCATATCCAGAAAAATACTTAAAGGTGCTGTGAGGAGAATCTATTTCTAGTGACATAAAGACTCTGCTACCCATGAGCACGCGCTGTGACTGTGGTAAAGACGTGACCCAAGCCAAAGCGTGTGTTTGTTGTGATGCTAATGAATGCAGCTCAGACCTTCCTCAGAACTCTGCATTGCTTTACAACTTCTTTTTTCAACAACTTACAGGATGCAAAGCCACGAGGTAATGTATCTCTTTCTAGTTACGTAGCGGTAGTTTTTGATGTGTGACAACAAGCAATTTTTGGAAAACTTAATATGGTAGTTTTGTAGCCGGCTATATATCACTACTTACAGCCTGGTGCTCTAAGACGTGTCTGAATAATATAAATTTGCTCTAGTTTTAATTGTCTTGTTCCTGAAGTTGAGTATCCAGGCCAGTCCAGCCCTGTCCGGCCCGACCGCGAAGCTAAGGAGTAGCATTTATAGATAACCTATTTTGATGCTATAAAACGTATTTCCATTTTTAAAGTGTGTATTTCCATCAGGTATATATCTAAAAGTGAGACTTTTTTGGGATTACTTAGAAACTCCTCATAGCATCTTTAAATATCACATAAGGCACTGCTGACAGCTGACAAGTCAATCAATCAATCAACCAATCAATCAATCCTTATTTGTATAGCGCCAATTCATAACAAGTGTCATCTCAAGACACTTTACAATAGAGCATAAAACTGTTCATATTATGAAAACACAATGGCCCCGTTTACATGGATCAAAAAAATCCTATTTACAATCAGATTGAAAGGTCAATCAGATTAGAAATGTCTCATGTAAACACCTGAGCCAATCTGATTCACCTGGATCTGATTCTATTTCGTATCAGATTGTAAGAGGTAGTCTACGCCGATTGATAATCCGCTCCATGCTTCATGTAAACAGCTGAGTGGAGCAGATTAGGTTGATAAAGAGGATTGTTCGGTCTGCGCTCCGTAGTACGTAAGAGGCACGTAGTGACGTACGCAGAGCGTGCCCAAACAAACATGGCGAACAAACAGAAGAACTGGACGGTGGAGGAAACAAACTTTTTAATAGACATCCCAACAAAACACGACGTGGATCCATCTTTCTAGAGGTAAACAGGAAGCAGGAAGTGCACCTCTTCTTCTCTTACACATTTGCAGGTAGTGGCAGAGTGACCTTCTGCACATGTCAAAAGAAACAATACAATCAGATTCAGCTGGGGCCATGCAAACACGGACTGAACGTGGATCTCTTGACTCAAAGTTCATGTATACAAATCTAATCAGATTCACTTAATCCGATCGATTTCAAACAGATTGAGGAAAACTACCCATGCTAATGGGGCCATATATGCATAGATACTAGGGGTGTAGTGAAATTTCGTGCGATGAAGTTTCACGAAATAAAAAAAAGACAAAATAAAATTCAAAGACACAAAATAAAAAATGCAAAGGGGCACTGGGCACCACTGAGACTGGTGATTTTTTACCCTCCTCGCCTACTGTAGCAAAACACTCGCTTCAAAATGGAGGAAGACGAGGTCGAGGAATTAGCTGACGCTCCTTCGCCAAATAAATCGGTTGTGTGGACCTATTTTGGCTTCCCATGTAAAAGACGAGAGAACTGTGAGAAGATTGCGGACAAAACAACAACCGTGTGCAAAATATGCCGCTACAGTTCGCCATATACTGCGGCGAGTACAACTACCATGATGTACTACTTACAACGCCACCACGAAGAGAAGCTACTGGAAGCTACACTGAAAAAAGAAAGTGCAGAAAGATTTAGCAGAAAGTGAAACAAACATTTCAGCTCCAGAAAATTCGATTTTTCTGGCTATAATCTATGGTCTTGGGCCTTAAAGGGTTAAAAGTGGTGGATGCAGGGGGCATGACAGAAAGCTAGCAACAACTACTGCAACTAACCGGACCAGGTTTTAGGTGGTTTAACATCTGTGGATTTTATGGATCCTTCATGCAATCTGAATGTTGCTGATTTGAATGAATGAATGAATGAATGAATGCTTTTATTTCGGTTTAAAAACATTAAAAACAATCATGTTTATACAAAAAAGAAAACAGACAGCAACCGAAAAAGGAATAGGCTGAAGCCCCAAGGCCTATTTTAGCCTATCCTCTACCACCATGGGATAAACTCAATAACTCACAATAAACATTAGTACTTTACATTATTTCAGAACACATGATGGCTTAAACCGAAATATCAAATTCAATTAAATGTCATTGTAACCTTTGATAATGTTAGATTTTAAAGTCTTCTTAAAAACTAACATAGATTTACACATCTTTGTTTCATTGTTGAGTTCATTCCATAACTTAACATCCAAAACTGGCTCACATCTGTATTTGAGATTAGTTCTGACTTTGTGAGTTTCAAACATTAGCAACCCCCTTAAGTTACAAATGCCCTGCCTTAGCTTAAACATTTTTTGAATTGAAACAGGAATTGTCTCATTTACTACTCTAAAAATAATTTCTAGTATTTTTAAATATACAATGTCCATAAATTTGAATGTATGTGATCTTATAAAAAGCTGATTCGTAGGATCACGGTACCCAATTTAATTTATTAACCTAATAGCTCTTTTCTGTAGTTTAATTATTGGATCATGGTTCGTTTTATATGCATTTCCCCAAATTTCAGCACAGTATGTCAAATAAGGCATCACAAGTGAAAAGTAAAGTAAATGAAGGCATTTCTTAGTCAGTAAATCTCTTGTTGATTTCAAAACACATTTCTGAGCACAAATGTTAGTGTACGCTCTCAGTCTGTTTAAAAGCATTAACACTGAAGATAAAGATGACATCTGCACCTGATGGAAAACAGGAAAGACATCCATGCTACGAGCTACGATGGGGCCTTATATACTGTTTGTTTAGAAACTTTAAGGCAGTCCTCTTCAATTAGCGGCCCGAAATCAAAGTCACTGGGACTTCAGTCTGGCAAGAAAAACAGAAAAAAGTTTTTACAAACATTGTCAAGATCTTACAAAAATTCCAACATTATTACAGACATTGAATGCAACGCATTCTGAAAGGCTGCTATTACTCAAGTTACTTTTAATGCACCTTCAAATGTGACCAAAAGATGGTGTTTTTAATCTGCACTTTTTAATGTTAAACCTTTAAATGTGCTTGTATTTACCTGTCAAAATGTGTTGAAGTTTTCTGTTTGAAGAGTAACATTTAAAGAAACAGTACTTCAGCAGAAGTTGACTTTAAGTACTGCTCTTTATTGAGTTCATGCCCTTTTGGATGTGGCGATAAATTAATAAACAACCAGTTTGTTTGTTATCTCTTTGTGTTTCTATTAAGTGGTTAACTTTGCTCACTGTCTGTTAAAAACGTCCGTCCCAGCTCATGTCCGAAGTCTGAAAATCTAATTTCTGACTTAGCCGTACATTGCTGCTAATTGAACAGCCCTGCTTTAAGGTATCACAATAAACGTGTGCTTTCTCTACTTTTGTTTACCTTCATCTTTTTCTGTTCTTTTCTAATGATTTAAGCAGCCATATTGGAAATCCCAGCCATACCCAGCCCTAGTTCTGAGAGCTTGAGGAAGGACTAAAGATAAGATATATCTTCTCCTCTTTTGAAAGCACGACATGGCTCCTGCCCTGTCTTTGACTCACAGTATTCTTTGTTTTTAGCCGTTTTGTGATAAAGGATACGGCTACCCTGGGAATGGGCTTGGCCACAGGTTGATTTTACAAGCAGGAGTAAAGCCTGGGGCAGAGCAGCGAGAGAGAGAGACAAAGGAAACCTGTTAGCGCTCCTCCATAACTCTTCACGCAGCTACAGAGTGGGCTGAACAGCCTCTGGGACGAGGCTGCTGGGAAATACTTACTGATAAGCCTTTGAGAATACTTACAGTACCCGCTAGTGAGTCTCTGTGTTTGCAGCTGAGTTTGTGTGCGAGACAACAAACTGGCATGTGATGGGTAAAGAAAAATAAACGGAGGAGGAGAGAACACATCCAGACTGAAGAAGAGAAGCTGAGTGAAGGGCTTCTGAGCGAGGAGGAGAGAGAGACAACGGGAAAGAGAGGCTTCCATAAAAAGCGCAATTAGCAATTATGTAGTCATCAATTACAATTATCACAACTGGTGATTATGCAATTATCACTCTAAATCATCGTTTTCCCCCTCCGCCGTACCAGTTTACCACCCCCTGTGATTTGGTTGTTTGGGGACGGGTAGTGATGATGCAGGTGATTAGAGAGTGTGATGATAATGATGGGCGGGTTGGGTGTGTGATGGTGGATCTTGCCCTGTGCTTGTGTTAAAGTGTGTCTGGTTGTGTTCACAAAGTGCTTCGTTTTTCACACTACTTTATCTGAGTGTGCACGTTTGTGAACGAGGGTGTGTGCATTACAGATGTGATAGTTTACTCAGCCTGCAGTTCGGTGCATTCCTCTTTTCTTTTTTTTTTTTTTTGCTCACAGTTTTTTGTTCTGATTTTTGCAACTTGGCCATTGAAGTCCTTTGAATTTCTTTTCTTTTCTTTCGATGTGTTTAAGGCAATCTTTTATTCTGAACAGCCAGCACTTATTGAGATATTAAAATGCCTTTTATTTTGAAACTATTTCCTCATTCCTTATTATGCCAAAAAAAGATGTTTCCATATCTAGTCCTCTAAAACTATCAGTGTTTTAGACAAATACTTCCTTTTACTTTTTGCGTTGTTGTAGTCAAACACGTTATGATGACACTGTGCTTAGGAGCCTAATTGTTATTTTTCCCAGCTGTCATTGAACACATCATAATCCAACACATACAACCATGTTTCAGTATCTGTGTGTCTTTCTCAATGTCATTATGAATGATATATATCTGCATATCTTTAAAGTCCCCCAATAACAACTTTATTTCCTTTGCTGTTTGGTGTGTTTACATCTTAAACTCACAGCTTAAACCAACACTATGTAGTTTTTCAAACGTAATACAGTCATTAGATATTCATTGCCATGGTCCACCACTTTACAATAAGTTGAATGACACCTCTGTTGTGTTCTGAAGTGGTCTGTATTGCTTTCACTAGCGCTATGTAACTTCGGGGTGGATGGTGGGAACCCTGCCACACTAAAAAGTTTGGACTGCTTTACGGCATAGGCTACGTCACTTCCCCCGATTCCCGATTTGTTTAAAACGCGGAAGTGTCGGCGAAAGCCAAACGCAGAGCTGTAGTCATGGAGGCAGCAAAGAACGCAAGAAAAAGAAAAGTTTATTTTGAGGATACCGAACAAAGAAAGCGAGAGAAAAACAAGCTGAATGCTCGGACCAGAATAAACATCGGTTCGGTTTATTTCACACTCGCTGGCGTGAAATAAAAGACGAGGAGGGATGTCCGACCGATGCCGACTTGGCCCTGTTATTGCTGGACTTGTAAGTACTTGTTGATTGTTTACCATCCGTTTACAGTATTCGTGAGAACGTACCAGTATGTAGTTTTGTTTAGACCTATTTCAAGTGTGTGATATCGCCAGCTCGTGGTTGTCTTTACTTTTATTCACTTTATCGCTTCAACAGGACGGGGGCGACTTCACGGTAATAAAACCAAGTTGAACTTAGCGATTTTTAACATCGTCATTTAGTCAAAAATAAATACATTACCTCGTCGCTATCCATCCTGCAAACAGCCGCTGAAGACAGAAGAATACTTTTGAGCGAAATCCTGGCTTCTGTGATTTGCCTACAAAATAAATGCACGCGACCGGCAGATCTGTATCCTTACGACAGTTTGCACGCGCTAGAGCTCATGGGTAGTTGAGTTCTCGTTCCGGTCAAGCGAGAATCTTCCGTAGTGCTGCTTTAACTTCAATGAGGCTGTTCTGATTGGATAAAAGTTATCAGTTATATATATGACACCAGCAAATGTGACTATTAAACAAGTGATGTCAAAGGTATTTTTTCTATTTTCTGTTTTATGTTTGATATTTGTACCATCTGGTATAGTAACATTTTAGCCTTAGGTTAACCTGAAAGTTTACACAGTTACCTTTATTTGTTATTCATGCATAACAGCATTGTCCTCAAACAACAATAATAATAATAATTATAATAATAATTACAATAAAAATCAAACTAATAATAATAATAATACTAAAATAATACTATTACAATAATAATGATAAAAAATAATATAATAAGAATAATAATAATAACAAGAAGAAGAAGAAGAATCAAAATAATAATAATAATAATAATAATAATACTAACAATAATAATAATAATAAGAATAAGAATAATAATAATTACATGTTTTTGGTCTACCCAATGCTGAATGAACTTATGACATTTCATTTAATATTTCATAAAAAGCTAAAACTCTTGATTATGAGACTGTAGTCTCATACAGTTTCTTTAGGGACATTATTGTTACAATGAAATTATTTATTAAGTTTGTTTTAAAGAACTTAAAGGTGTAGATCTATGCATTACTGTCTTTTTAGCAGACATACGAAGAAACATGCTGTGGATGGATGAGGGCTTTTAGGCTCCAAATAATCTTCAGGCTGGCATAATTAAGTAGATCTTGTCAATAAGCATGTCAGTGTTTGTGGTTTTACTGTAAATCTTTGCAATGATAATAAGTATTTATTAAAACAATACTGTCTCATCTATTACCTTATTTTAAACTATAAGGACACATCTTAAACTCCTCTCCATCCCTGTTGTGTACACAGTGTTTGTGGACTTGAAGGTGTATGCGGTCGGGGATGTGGGTGGTTTGGGGACAGTAAATGTATGGCTCCACAGTCCCTGAGGCCTCTAAATTACCTGTCATCTTCCCCATGATGCAAAGGTCAGTGCACAATCATAGAGAGTCCATCCTACTGCGCCGCTCACCGAGCGCCAGGCCAGCCCACAGGCTGACAGGATGTCACAACAACCCCGGTCCTGCTCCATGCTTATTAGAACTAAACAGTGGGAAGCCCAGCGCCACCACAACACCACTTGTCACAACAGCCTCCTGAAGAAATCTCTGGCTTCCTGACAAACGCTCCGTCAATGTTGGTCATTTGGACGATTTGAAAATGAGCTGCAGGATATGCTGATGCCTGCTTTATCTAAATATAAATGAGCTATTTTGATTTCTGTAGCTTATTCATTTCCAGGTCTTTATTTATTAATGTGTGTTTCTGTTCTGGTGATCTTGTTTCCCCACTCTGTTGTTCCTTAGAAAATACTTTTCTTTGCCATTAAAAAATAGTCTTAACCCCATAGATGCTAGTTTCCAGAGCATCAGTGTACTTAATGTGTACCTAAGCCAACAGTCTAAAAGAAAAGATAATTTATGTTTAAATTAAGAACAAAACTTTAATTGTAGAGGCTAACAGAGAAATGTTTGACTGTTTGCTTGGATACACTGGTCCATTAAGGATTTTGTTTATATTTCTGATTATTTATTGAATCCCCATGAATTCCTGCAGGTTTTCTGAGAGGACAGAAGTTGCCTTATGCTGCGTTCACACTGCAAGCGACCCAGCTACCAAAATGGCATCGCCCACTGAAGTAGTGTCGCATGTCCATAAATACCTCATTTCTGTCACCGTTGCCGTTGGCCGTCGCTCGGTGATGTCACGTCCCCTCGAGTTTCACCGCGATCATATCATATATCATATAATAGGATGTATTAGGGGACATTATTCCAGCTGTATCCTTTTCACTCAATTATCAACCACAAAACACTGCAGCTGATGATGCAGCAGCATCATCTGTGAGTTTACCACGGTCCGTCTAGGCGGAACAAATGTCCTCACTGACTAATGTTTCCACACAGACATCGCACGACAAGCTATGTGGTAGTGTGAAAAGCAGCTGTCGCATCGCAGGAGGGTTAGCCCCGCCCCATCGCGGCTGTACATTGACTTTGCATGGAGAGTGATCGCCGAGGTAGTACACGTAGCGTGCGGTGTGTTAGCACCTTTTCACGTTTTCTGTCAACATGACACACCAGATAGCCCAGTCAGTATATTTCATTGGTGCATCTTGAAAGGGCCCACAGATAATGTTTGGGAATGGGACCTTTCCACAGGCATATCCAGCAGGTGATTGGTCGATGTCATTCACTACGAGGCAATCAGATTGTGTAGTAGGCGAGGCCAAATTAAAAATTATTAGAATTTGGAGGTGATCTAGATAACCAGCATTAGCCAGTTATCATTTTTGCTCAGTTACTGTCTAACTAATTACGATATCAACATGACTCTCAGTGCTAGCTGTGGTTTTTCAGGGTCATGAATCATATTATGATGGTAACTTTATCATGGAGCTATTGCCTATGGATGTAACAGAAATACAGCATGTGAGCTACCTTGGTGGAGGTTTGTGCTCTCTGAGTGCTTTCTTGTGATTTATATGTTTACTAAAGCACCTCAAATACAGCTCAGAAAGAATAAAACTCATGACTCAAGTCTAACTTGAATAAAAATTAAAAGATGAATGTGCATTCCTCAAAGGCCACAGGATCACCTAACCTGACACGCCAGATGGAGCGCTCCTTATTGGAAATATTTCACTAATCCATCAAATACAACAGCAGTTTGTGATTGGACGATCGTTTGGCTCAACACACTCATCGCTGACTAATCCATATCAAGCAACACTGCTATGACATGGCATATGTAGTGGCTAACAGTTAGCCATTAGCTGCTATGGCTAATGGCTAACAAGGGCAAACAACAGTAAATGGCCGTTAGCTGTAGCGGCTCACTGTCGTAAGCAGCCAACTGTTGATAGCTGCTACGGCTAACAGCCACTAGCCATAGTGGCTAACGGTCGCTAGCTGATAGCTTAACTATCTTGTGACTATCATTTTACATTAAATTATACCACACAGATGTATCTTTAACACTTATATGGGACAGGACAATCCCTACGAAGTTAACTTATGAGGAGAGCAGATTTTGCCAAGTATAACTTTAATCATGAAAGCTAACTGACATTAGCCTCCATTATTTAAACAACAGGAAGTGACTTCACTTCCTGTTAAGTCACTTCCTTTTTGTCGTCACACCCCCAGCTCCCACTGCCCCCGCCCCTCTTCCCTGATTGGGCCGTTAAGCATTTAGCCGAGTGAAACTGTTAGACAGTGGAGGCTGGGAAGATGGAGATGGAGGATTTCAGAATCAGGCAGGTCCATCTGCTCTGTAAGGTCACAGGATCACCAATCCAGATCACAAACCTGCAGTCCAACATTAATCTGCTGTGGATCGTCTTTGTTTGTCATGTCTAGGTTTAAAAAGGTAAATGTTAAACCCTCTTCCCTCCTGAGGCACAGAAAAGAGCATGTTTTGTTGTGCCACCCAGCACTTTTGCAGCTGTCACTGGCGGCGTTTGCTTGGTGTTGAGCGTAAGTTCAGAGGACAGGCAGGAGGAGAGAGATGAGTTGGTGTGGAGTGACTGATGAGTGGGTGCAGTGGGGGGGCAGAGGTAAACACTTCTGTAATACAGTCTGGGAAGAACCATGTGTACACGCACCCTCAAACACGAGCATGTAAACACGCACGCCGGCCTGCACACACGCAGATTCAGCCGACACACTGACTGTTTGAGAGCAGATTTAATCATGGTGACACCCATCTCAGAGCGGTGGGAGCAGCATGGCGGTGGCCGCCGTCGTCTCTGGATGCCCGGCGAGATGAGCAGTCAGAGCACTGACACACATCTTGTCGACACGTCAATTCCAATCAGTGGTGCCTGTCAGTCAACACACCGCGCTCACAACGGACTGACGCCACCGCCGCTCTGCAGAGCTGCTGCCTCAGCCAAACAACCAGAGCTGACCAATATTCTTTGGTATCATTTATCTGAGACTGCATCCTCAAAACAAACACGCTTCATGGCAGCAACTCAGTGGGTCTGTGCTCTGTTTAAATATAGATGGTGAGTGTTTAAATGTTAGGACCCTTCATGTTTATGGTGAAGGTGTACGGCCATTTTACCTCCGCCATGAGGTTATGTTTACTCCAGGGTCTGTTTGTTTGACTGTCAGAAACATTACGCAAAAACTACTGGATACATTTACATGAAAATTTTACCAGACGTGTGGTTTGGTCCAAGAAGGAAGCCATTGCATTTTGGTGAGGATAAACATATTTGTCTGGATACAAAACACTCTTAAATTTTCTGATTGGGTATTGTGTGTAACACGTAGCAGTAACGTAACTACTTATTCGGGTAAAAAGTAAAGTAACGCACTACTGCTGAAAATTTGGTAACCAAGCGTAGTTCCTTTTTTAATGCAGTGCGACGTTACTTTTCCCACGGACAGATCTGACACTGAAGCTGCCTTCTCGACACAAGCAGCATTACCAAGTTCAATTTTAGATTTACTAACAACAGACAAAACACTTTGCTTTAGGACATAATGGACACTTCACATGTGTGTTCTTGACTTTTACTTCTTTTACTTCCATCCTGAAAACTCCTGTTTTAACTCCACAGACGCTCCAGACTCACTGTTGCTGCAGCTAGCTGCGTTGCCAGATTTGCGATTAAAATAAGCATTTTTAAAGAGAGAAACCTACATGAAGCATGTTTTAATTTTTATCCATGTTACATTTCCATTTCAAAGTCATATTTCTTCTTTTTTGTCTCTTAATTTACTCATTAAACATCCTTTTGTTTGGAGGTGGAACATCCTTTTCTTTATACAGAAGTGAAGGGAGGGGCTGCTGTTATTTATAACTCTGTTATTGCTCAACAGTCTAACCTTGATTTTGTAACCAAAAAGACATGTCAGATTTTCATCTAAGTTTTATCTTAATCCTCTACAGCTTTATTATGGTGAAAAAAGTAGTAGCTATTAAGGCTGGGTTAAAAAAATCGATTTAATTGACTTAAATCGATTTTCCTTTAACTGGTTCATAATCGATCCATAAAATCCAAAGATGGATCTTTTAACTTGGGTAGTTTTTTCTTCTTTGGATGTGGAGAGAAGCAGCCTGTGGTTTCAACCCTGCTAGTCTGGTGTGATCAGCGTTTAGTGTTGCTTTCTACTGAACAAGATCTCATGAGATGTTACTGCAAACAAACATGGTGGAAGCACTATATGGGCACCACTGGAGAGTTTAAAAGCTGATGTTTGGATGGACAGTATTTTAGATTTAACAAGTACAAAGGAAAATACCAGTTGGACAAAAAACAAGTAATATGCAGAATATGCATTAATGCATATCATTAAAATATGATTAATGTAACTGCTTTGGGTTTAGTTCTTCATGTTAAAACAATTTTTAATGATGTACCAGGTCAAAAGGTCACTTTTTAAATTTACAGCACTATTTTAACTAAGATATCCCAGACTGAATAAATATCAAATCGAATCGTGAATTGAATCAATTTGAGATCTTGTAATATCGAATTTGAATCGATCCAGAAAATCTGAAACGATACCCAGCCCTAGTAGCTATATTTGAAATAAATGTAATTCTGGCTATAAGGATTTATTTTGGGTGGAAACATCATTTTTAAAGTAAAATTTTAATTTGTGTTAGGGTGGGATAAAATCACTTTAACAACTTCTGAATTGGGTTTATATTGATGGTTTGGGGGCAGAACAAGTCCTAATGAGCAACTGCACTTTTGGAACAAGCTCAAAAAACTCCCAATATACACATGCAAGAAGCTGCTTATAATAAGCAGACCTGGCAACTTTGGCATTGAGTTTTCTCGTCTGTCTGTTAGCGGTGCCTCTCCCGTCTGAGCGAGGCAGGTCGGATAACAGCTGTTTGACATTGGTGTAAAGTATCGTGCCACATTTCACTGTCGATAACGGTAACAGCATTATAACGTTTGAAATAGTGATTAATTAGATTACCTGTTACTGGGAAAAAATAACGGCTGTTACTCCCAACACTGCCTTTAAGACGCATGCAAGACTTAACATTCAACTCACTATCACCACTGTACATCCCCTCTCTACTCAGCCTTCGTCTCCATCCAGTGAAAATCAAAACACATTTTAGGGCAGATTTTTTTGATGTCAAATTGAATTTGCAGCTGAAAAGTTTTCAGGTAAAAGCTGCTGATGTTGTGACCTTTACAACTTTTCACTTGTCTATGCATCTCAGCAGTGTGAAGTTGAACTGTAAACCTTTCTTATATCCATCCTATGGTTACTGAGACAGACTAAAGGTAATATAGAGCCATGAATAAGAGAGTGCATTAAGATATACAGTGCAGGAGTGACATGACACTGGTATGGTAGATACAACCACCCAAGCTAAGAGGAGTGCAGGTCTCTTAAGATCAAGGTGGAGCTGATGTTCTCCCCACGGACATGGAGCACAAAACAGCAGAGAGCGGGAACATGGCACAACATTAAACCCAGATCAAAAGGCCTTCTGTCTCCGCGGCGCAGCAGGTGCCTTCTGGGTGCCCCTCGCCATCAACAGGCGGCGGAGGAGCGGTGTAACCCGCCCTCTCCACAAAACTGAAAAGCAGCAGCCTCTGCACTCACATCTCAAAGTCACAGCCAAAGTCAAAGTCGAGAGGCTGAGCGAGACAAACGGAGGGAAGAAAACAAATCTTTTCTGAACGTCTTTGTAGATCAAAAGACGGGAGTTGTCATCTTCTTTGAGCCGGTGCTTTCAGATATTTGACGCAGCGAATGACCTGAGCCTCGAGTCGAATGAGTCTGCTGAAAATGTATCTATCATGGCATGATCGGGGAGTGGGGGCGAGCGCGGAGGCCCTGCTGCAAAGGAGGGATGGAAGAGTAGGAATGAGTGCACCTGGACTAGATTTCAGAGCTGCTAAGAGAAGAGGAGAGAAGTGTAGGTAAGGGCTAATTATAAAAAATAAAGTGCCCCCATTATCCCGCTGCTGTACGGCCCTCGTGAACAAAGCTCCAACAGATGGGGTGTCATGGGTAACTGTGCCAACGTGAGCCCTGAAGTGGATGGACCCTGGCAGGGCGCTGGAGGAGTAGCCCCGGCGAGGGGGAGGCACAGCTGCATATCTGGCCCTCAGACACATGTTGACAGTGTTTCTCCAGCCCTGCCTACACCAGTCAAGGTGAGACAGCATGACACGAGGAGAGAGGCAGAGGGAGAGAGCGCCGCGCTATGATGGATAGCGCTCTCCATCCACCTCTCCTCTCTCCCTCTTAGAAGGCTGGTGA
Organism: Scarus forsteni; assembly: GCA_036419115.1. Lineage (NCBI taxonomy): Eukaryota > Metazoa > Chordata > Actinopteri > Labriformes > Labridae > Scarus > Scarus forsteni. The sequence goes on along the minus strand of JAZDUH010000358.1, from coordinate 1,500,941 downwards.
CTTTCCAGTGAGGCAATTATCATTGCGGAATGCATAATAGCCTAATTAATTACAGGTGTCAGCTCTGCCTTTGTTTCAGCATGGAGGAACATCATGCCAGAGCCGCATCCGCTAAAAAGAGCAGCACTGATGAACGAGCCTCGCATCGCCGCTAGAAGAGCACAGCTGACAGAGGAACGGGCCGCCGCCGAGCCGGCTCGAAGTGTGCCAAACAGTCCTGAGTCTGCTGCTGACAGGAGATGGATAGGAAACACATGCTGCAAGAATTAGCTTCATTATTTGGCTGATAAATCTGTTGTTATGGTGCTTGAAGGAGGATCACAGGTCGGCACCATGCAGGGCTCCACACTAACTTTCTGCATTGGTTGCAACGGTGCATCTAAAAAAATTTAACCCTTTCATGCACAGTGTCATTTTGTATTTTGGACCATTTAGGCTAACCATGTCCCAACTACCAGGTGGTAAACACCAAAACTACATCCTCAAGTTTCATAAAAATATGATCTTTGTGTCTTTTTTTTCATTTTGAGATATTACATCATTAATCCAAAATGTCCATCAAAGAGGGAGATGCACCACACTCTTCAGGATTAACTGTTAAATCCTTTATTTTCAAAGAATTAGTCAGGAAAAAACATAAACTCCAATTCAATGAGATATCAGGAACACTTTTATGCAGATTTAAAAAGTATTTAAATTAATCTGTCCACTCCAGAGGACTTTATGCAGTAAAAAGTATATTCTGTGTTTTATGCTTGTATTCAGATTTCACCTAATTTAGAATTTTTTTATTTTTTTATGTTAATAGTTTAATCAAACTGCAATATTAAATATAATTTATATTTTGCATTTTATGTTGTATACTTTTAATACACCTACGTTGATTTAAAGGTGTAGTCAGCGATCTTCTAATCTTCTAATCTAATGCACTATTTGTCAAAATCTCCGTATTTCTCCTCTCCATCCACAAGATGTCACCACTGACAGCATGTTGAAAAAAAGTCCAGTTTCAATACACAGCCTTGGCTCTGAATTTCAGCAGGTAAATACTGTGGCTTGGGCCGACTCACCAAAACAGAGTAAACCCCCCCCGCATCCAGGGGGCGATCACAGATCAGACAGAGGGGGGAGGGGGAGTCGTAGGTTGCGTAGCGTGCGCAGTTAGCGTAAGAGAGAGATACAATAGGTGCAGTAGCAATGGCTGAAAAACAGCCCAAAAGAAAAAGGTCAGAGGAGTGAAAAGTGAAAAAGAAGGGCTATGACCATGAAAAAGCGAAGACCCGGGTCAACATTGGTGTTGCTTTCCGACGGTGGAGCTAACTCCGCCAATTTAAAGACCTGAAAACAGATGTGGATGTTGCTGTCTGTCTGCTGGATAGGTTAGCAACATTAGCTTTGTGGTGCTTCACATAACAGTAACAGCCGTCGGGCATTCATCTTATTGTCTAATCTGCCAGAATGTTCTGTTGTTGTGATGTTATCAACAATGACAGTCGAGTTGTCTGACGAGTCGGGGTTACCTTAGCTACGTTGGTCAGCTACGCAGTTTCTGCAGCCGTTTCCATGACGATGCATGTCCATCAGCTTTCGGGGGTGGAGCCAGGGGTGAGGTATGAAGAGAGAGGCGGGTCTAAATTTGTTTATAAACAACCTCTCCACTCGTTTTCTCCCACATCACTGACTACACCTTTAAATGGCTTTAAATTTAAAATTTTTAAAAGGAGCTATTTTGTGGCGTGCAGATTTTCTTATACCTTTTCATACAAGGAAAACTAATTTCACCATCACTCAACATTGTTTATTCATGTTGTTTTAACCAATCATGTTTTTTTTTTTACAAAAATTGGGTTATACTGATTGGCTGTCGATCTATCAATGCTTCTTATGTGTGAGCGTTAACAGTCAAGACACATGGACACAATCCTGTATTTTCACAATAAACAATCTCCATTAGTTAAAATAGGAAATGAATTAGCTGTTACACCTCTGGTCTGGTACCAAATGATCGGCGGCCCGGTTGTTGGGGACCCCTGCTGTGCAGGACAGCTCTGTAGGTAATTTCATTCAGAGCGGCGTCGGTGGCAGCACCATCAACAATGAAAACGGCCCCCCTACCCTGCTCTCCTGACAAACATGGCATATCATTTGTCCTGTCAGATTTGCCAATTCCATTCATTGTAGTGCGAGAGCAGGAAGGCAGAGAATTGTCAGGGAATGATAAAAAGCGAAAACAGGAGAGGAGTGAATGATGGGGTGACTGGAGAAGAGAGACAGCAGCGAGATTCCTCGGTTAAACACAAGCACAGATTGGTGCAGAACTTAATAAAACGTCACATTCAGTGTGTGCAAATGTGTGTGTGTGCTGCGTGTGTCTTTCTATGGGGGGTCGTGGCGGTAGGCTGATAATCCCTCCACGCCCCCAGGCAGTGGGGGCTCATTGTAGAGTACATTGAGTCTAATAGGAGCGGGCGCTGCAGTTGTGTGCAGCTTTGCCTGCTCCCACTGTGAGAGGAGTTTTACATAATTAATGACTGTTGATGTTTCCCAGGTAGTCGCCCGGCAAATTCACTTCAGACTCGGCTGCCACTGTCGTCGGTTCCGCAGAGAAGGAGCGACAGCAGAACAGACAGCTTACATTACAGGCATAAATAAGGCAATTTTGTACAGTGTCTTCAGACATTACTGTGAAGGGGGTTCAGGGCCGATGATTCGACTTGGTGCACAGAGACGCTCAGAAAGAGCTTTTCTGTGTCTCAGTCTACAGAGACTTTGCTCTTGATCCGAGTAAAACTGCTGTCTTTAGTGTTTTCTATAATTCTGTATGTTGTCAGAGACACGCGGGGAAGCGCCATGCTTTCTCCAGATAACGGCTGACGGCTCCAGACGGATGATCGCTCACATCTGCATGCATCAGTCTAATCTGAACGTCGATCTTAATACATGTGAGCCGGACCGCCTCGGTTTGTATGTTCAGTCTGCAGAGGCCCCGGGGCCCCGCACACATCGCTGGGAGGCAGTCCACATTTATATCAGAGCGTGTTAAATTAAACATTTAAACACGACACCAAGGGAAGGCTATTTTTTACTGCGCTCGGCCCACTAGTCATTATTAATTTGTAATAACCTTTAAGGCTTTTTGATGTCATCCATATTTTACAGAGAGATATCACTCCCAGTCTGAGCGGGCCTGTTGATGAAGGATCACATCAGTGTCATCGAAATGTGCCTTCAGCTCCTGGTCCCAGGAGTAGGTGAGGGCTAAGACTGATCTTTAGACCAGGGGTGTCCAATCTGGCCATTTTGAACTGGCCCCTGAACAATAAAATAAATCAAGATATCTTTATTACAGCAGAAAATACCATGAATCATGCACATTATCTGCCATATTTACCTAGTCAAAAGGTCTCATTTACCAAGGGTTTTGCAATATTCATCTTCAAGCACCAACGTTTTTGCAGTTTACTCTTGTTTTATGTCTGACAGTAAAGACAGGCTGTCAGTGCCTAACATCTCTGCTGCTCAAAACATCATTCTGACCTGACTCTTTGTGAATCCAGTGGGTTACAAGAGCCCCATGACAGCTGATAACCCACCATAAACCCTAAAACTTTAACTTAAAAAGTAGAGCTGGGATGATTCACTTTTCTCCTGATTCGATTTAAATTGCGATTCTACAATATTGCTGATTTTTGCAATCTTTAGCTAGCTTTGTTAACACCAGTGAAAAAGATGAACAATGATGATGCCTTCAGATTATATCAGGAAAAATACACATCACATGTGAATCTGTTTTTAGGATTTATTCAGCAATATATTTTAAACAGCTGTTTATACTCTCTCTTCAAAAGCCTGGACTGCATTAAAGTGGCTTAATATCACTTTATGCACCAGAGTTTTTTCAAGAAATCTACAATTTTGCTGTCAAGATATAAAAAGTCTATAGTTTCAAAGTGGTTAGAGATAATGACAAACTGTCAAAAGACCAAGGCTCAAAATTTGTCAGAATTGTCACCACAATGCCAAACAGGCTAATCAAAATCTCTGATCCACTTGTGGTCCTGTTCCTCATCCCTAAGTAAACCCACCCATTATCATCACTGTAATTTACGGGCCGAGCATGAACGCCTCTGCTGCCTTCACTGTGCTCTTTACCCCCGGCTTCTCCCTCGTCTGACCAGAGCCCCGCGGTCTTTCTCATTTAGAAAGTACTCTCATGCGCAGTACTCTCTGGAGCGTTGCGATCGCTTCCTCATTTCTATGAGCTCCTTATCTGTATACTGTGGCTCCAAACTGTAAGGACGTCCATCATATTCAAAGTCCTCCTCCACAACATCTTCATCCCATAGACATTCGTCCATTTTGCACAAAACTGGAAGAAGAAAGTTGATTTGTAGCTGCCGATCTTCCCCTGAAACAATGAGCCGCACTGCGCATGCGCAAAGGGCATGTAAACAGCTCGCCAGTTCAGAGGTTAGTTCAGCCACACAGCGCTGTGTGGAGAGACACAGGCTGCAATGGCGGTCCATTCGGCGCGAATCATGATGGAATATTGGTGAAAAACATGAGTTTTTGGACGATTAATGCAGTTTTTAGGAGCGGCGATCTATGCCCTACGTGCTACCATTATATCGGTGTCCGCTGCTCGATTTTGGATCTAAATATCTCCCGAAATACCGTTTGCATCAGGAAAGCCTTCTGGGTGAGTATATTGTTGTTCTTCATTCTATAAACAATGTAAAAGCTGCAGGAACCGAAGTTATCCTTTAATAAGCCACTTTTAAATGCAGTCCAGGCTTTTGAAGAGAGAGTATAAACAGCTGGTTAAAATATATTGCTGAATAAATCCTAAAAACAGACTCACATGTGATGTGTACTTTTCCTGATATAGTCTGTAGGCATCATCATTGTTCATCTTTTTTGCTGGTGCTAACAAAGCTAACTAAAGATTGCAAAAATCGGCAATATGGTAGAATATTTAAATCGAATCGGCACCTAAAAAATTATAAAAAATCGAATCGAAGCCCTATTGATAACTTTTTCTAAATCCTAAAACTTTAACTTAAATAGACGGGTGCAGCCCATGGCTCAGTTGTCGGTATATTCCTCTTTACGCGGCCCTCGATGTAAACAGCTTGGACATCCCAGCTTTGGACTTTTTCTTTTTCGCACACACACACATCAGCAAACAAAAATACATCAGACTGACACCACCTCAGCACTGGAAGATTAAACAGCGTACCAGCAGTTAAAAGAGAGGTGAGACAGGTGATGGCTCTAATTTCCCTTTAATTTTCACCACCAAATCTCCCTGACCATCGCTCTCACAGGTGTTTAGAGTTTCTCCAGTAAAAGGAGGTCATTTCATTTGCATAAATCAGCTGAGCGGCTCAAACCGGGGGGGTAAGGAGACGTTCAAACACCCTGCTCTCCTTCATACTGCTCTGTTAGAGAGCCGGCCAAACCCCGTCTCCCCCCTGCTCTGCTGGGAGGCCCTCCATGCCCGCTGGATGCCAGCCTAAATCTCATGTAGGCTGGTGCCAACACGCCACTAAAAGCTGTAAAACAAATGAGCTCTGTTTGGTTAATGTACACTGATTGACCTCCGCTGCCAGGCATTTGATGTCATGATTGTAATGACCAGCTTTCCCGCCCCGACGTTCATACACGATGTGACAGGCGCGAGCTGGCATTTCAATCTGACTGGACGACGGCTAATCAGAGTCAGGCTGCAGGAAATCATGCTGCTTCAAAAACAAACTAGAAAGAATGACCAAATCACACACAGATGTGTTTGTTAATATTTTAGAGTGTTTTTTAGAAGTCAAGTCACCAACATTTCTATTTCTATCATACACTATACTGCCAAAAGAATTCGCTCACCTGCCTTGACCCTCATATGAACATAAGTGACATTCCATTCCTAATCCATAGGGTTCAATCTGACGTGGGTCCACCCTTTGCAGCTATAACAGCTTCAACTCTTCTGTGAAGGCTGTCCACAAGGTTTAGGAGTGTTTATGGGAATTTTTGACCATTCTTCCAGAAGAGCATTTGTGAGCTCACACACTGATGTTGGACCAGAAGGCCTGGCTCTCAGTCTCTGCTCTAATTCATCCCAAAGGTGTTCTATGGGGTTGAGGTCAGGACTCTGTGCAGGCCAGTCAAGTTGATCCACACCAGACTCTGTCCTCCATGTCTTTATGGACCTGCTTTTTGCTCTGGTGCACAGTCATGTTGGAAGAGGAAGGGGCCAGCTCCAAACTGTTCCCACAAAGTTGGAGCATGGAATTGTCCAAAATGTCTTGGTGTGCTGAAGCATTCAGAGTTCCTTTGACTGGAACTAAGGGGCCAAGCCCAGCTCCTGAAAAACACCCCCACACCATAATCCCCCTCCACCAAACTTTACACTTGGCACAATGCAGTCCCACAAGTATGGTTCTCCTGGCAACCTCCAAACCCAGACTGGTCCATCAGATTGTCAGATGGAGAAGCGTGATTGGTCACTCCAGAGAACGCGTCTCCACTGCTCTAGAGTCCAGTGGCGGCGTGCTTTAAACCACTGCATCCACGCTTTGCATTGCACTTGGTGATGTGAGGCTTGGATGCAGCTGCTCGGCCATGGAAACCCATCCATGAAGCTCTCTGCACTGTTCTTGAGCTAATCTGAAGGCCACATGAAGTTTGGAGGTCTGTAGAGATTGACTCTGCAGAAAGTTGGCGACCTCTTCTCACTATGCGCCTCAGCATCCGCTGACCCCACTCCGTCAGTTTACGTGGCCTACCACTTGGTGGCTGAGTTGCTGTGGTTCCCAAACACTTCCACGTTCTTATAATCCTTCTAATCATGTCCTGATGAAGACTCGGATGAGTTGAAATGTGTTGACATGTCCCTGACAAAATAAAGGATTTTAAACTTCATCGGAGTGCCTCGGATTATATGTTGTTTTCTAAAGAGATACCTTGTACTTGAGTAAAATGTTAACATATCTGTACTTTACTCCTCCTTGTACTCTTCCCACCTGTACATGCTCATGATAAATGTCATCCTTCTCACCAGCTGCCCCATGCAGGAAAGTTAAAGGGACTGTGAGGAGAATCTATTACCGGCGACATAAAGACTCTGCTACCCATGAGCACATGTGGCGACTGTCGTAATGCTGCGTTCCAGTAACCTCGGAACTGGGAGTGACATCATCTCCGACTTATCGGCGTTCCAGTTGAAGTCAGGAAAAAACATGCCAATCTACCAGGCTATTGTTAGCTGTTGTTAGCACGCCCTGTGTTGTTGTTCACAAATATCACATGAAGAATGTGATTATCACTATGGCAGCATTTTTGTAAATATAAGTCTAACAATACTATGTATACAGCTGATCTAGAGCGACACACCCCAGTCAGAAGTGCAAATAAATGGATTATTACAGGAGCTAAATAACTGTTCACACTGGGGGCATCCATCTTCCATTGTCAACTCGGGGGTGGCGAGGTTTCACCGAGCTCCCAGTAGGAAATTCAGACTTCTGACTACAACTGGAACGCACCACAAACCAAAGTGTGTGTTTGTTGTGATGCTAATGAATGCAGCTCAGACCTTCCTCAGAACTCTGCATTGCTTTACAACTTCTTTTTTCAACAACTTACAGGATGCAAAGCCACGAGGTAATGTATCTCTTTCTAGTTATGTAGTGGTAGTTTTTGATGTGTGACAACAAGCAATTTTTGGAATACTTAGTATTGTAGTTTTGCAGCCGGCTATATATGGCTACTTACAGCCCGGTGCTCCAAGACGTGTCTGAATAATATAAATTTGCTCTAGTTTTAATTGTCTTGTTCCTGAAGTTGAGTATCCAGGCCAGTCCAGCCCTGACCGACCCGACCGCGAAGCTAAGGAATAGCATTTAAATATAACCTATTTAGATGCTATAAAACTCATCTTAAAGTGTGTATTTCCATCAGGCATATGTCTAAAAGTGAGACTTTTTTGTAATTACTTAGAAACTCCTCACAGTCCCTTTAAAGACTGTTTTTTTAAATGTTCTCCAACTATTCTTTGTGTTGCATGGCTGTGGAGCAGACGTTCTGGAGTGCTAAATCAACCTTAAGCAGCCTCAGAAACAACTCCTCAGCAAGCTTTATATAGGAGCTGACTTTAGTGGTTATCCATTGGATGGTGAGCGTTACATAACCCTCCATATGCTCGGAGTGTAGGACAATTCCGTGCGGGTTATAAATAAAGAAACCTGACGCACGGCTGCAGCCACTGTGATTTGGGCAAGTTTTCACATGGGATGTCATAGTTCTGCAGAGCTAGCCCCACTGCTATTTCAGGCTCTGCCTCATTAGAACATCCGCCATGAGTGAACAAAAAGAAAAATAACAGACTGTACAAAAGACGTTTCATTAGGGAAACGAGAGCACGAGGAGAGCGCCGGCCTAAAACACATTAACAGCAGATTCATGGTGGAGGTGTTGTGTTCCAGGTTTGTCTCTGATCTGTGTGACATGACCAAACAACGAGGGGTCTGACAGGAGCACAAACACGAGCAACTTCCCCACGAAAACAGCCAGGATGTGAGCGCAAAGTGAGCGATGGGACATGTGATTATGCACGTTAAGTGTGATTTCTGGCATGAAGAGGGGGAGAGGAAAAAAATGCACATTATTGCGTGACTGTCTGAATCGTCTCTCGGATTAGGTGTGTGCGTTTGTGTGGTTGTGTGTGTCGGTGGAGGCCTCTCTCACACCACAGCGGCTGGCTAATTTAGTTAGGGAATAGCTGGCTGTCCTTCAGGTGAATGGACAGAGATTGGTCTCAATATGAGATGTAATAAAACAAGCCCATCACTGGATCTCAACGCACCTTCGGCTGTCCTTCACATGTCTCACCAGAAAAAGACACGGCTCACACACACACACAACCACACACACAAACACACACAATCACACAAAGGCATGGGAGCCCTTCAAGGTTTGCTATTTTGATGAAAACTATGAGACAAATAGCACTTTGTTGTCATTTCCAACTGTCTATACAGGGCTGGACAATATAGATAAAAATAACAGCAATATTTTTATTGTTCAATATACAGCACTTAAATTTATTACACCTCCATCGAATGTGAGGTTTACGCCCCAACAGCCCTAAAACAACAGCACCGGTCATGACCAAACTCATTTCTGTATGTTTCTGTAATGTTTAGACGTCACACTGTAGAAGCTCTTTCACTAAAATTATATTCTGCCAAAATGTAACAACTGCTATCCATAAATTCTCAAACATACTGTTTAAAAAAGCTGAAAAATAGTAAAGGACATTGACCCTTATATTATGTCAAAAAAAAAATGGTATTGCAGGTCATTTTTACTGAGTAAATCCACTCAACACAGTCAAAAAACAGGTTAACTCAATTAACATTTTAGATTATATAAACATTTAGAAAAGAGAAATACATTTCATTTGCAACACTATATTTAAAAGCTATTTAGTTTCAGCTTTCCCTCTTTATAAACACTTTTTTTAATTTCACTTGCCCCATTTTCCCAGGTTTTCAATGTTTAACATTTCAATCTTCTCCACATGATGGACTGAGTGTATGTGTGTGCTTTCCGCAGATGTAGGTCTTGAATTCAACACAAGAGGTTAAAATGTTTAAGATTTTCTTGTCCTCTTGAGAAGGACGGACCTGGCATCTTTTCTGTTTCTTTCTACGAGATCTATTGCAAATTGGTTGGATGACCTGAGCCTGACTTTTTCAATGACAGCCTCAAAGCTTCAGGATAGCCAGAACTTGGTCCAAACACAAACTGAAATGGGTCATATTGACCCTTAACATAATACAAGGATTAAAATGTCTTGATTAAGATGTCAAAAGAAGCCCAAATTTGGTTATAAAAACATGAATTCATCATTCCTGCTAAAAATGTTTGTTCAATTACAATAACACTTTCAGTTCTGAACCAGCACTTGAAGATTTCCTTAACATTAATGTTCTTGCAGACTTTAGATTGCACATCCAATTAAACCAAATGCCAAAGCTCCTGACCATCTGCAATAATAAATCTGTGATAACTCCAAATGCTGCCCTTTAAAAGCAATAATACAGTGTTGAAATCACAAATGTAAAGGTTAATTTTTTTTTTACTGAACAAGCTGGTATAAAGTCAAACCATGATATGTTCAAGATCAGCTGCAGGAAAAAGACTAAATTAAATGCAACACAAAGGAATTAAAGTACATCCAATTTAAGAGATATCGTTAGTTGGCCCATTCAATCAGAGTCAAGAAAATAGAAATACATCGTACAATGTTAAAATAACTAACAATGACACTTGTTTTTTGCAGGTCATGCTACTTAAAGTGGTTGCTATTGAGAAAATCCTCTCTTACGCAAACAGAGATTTTCAGTTATTTTGCATATTAAAACTAAATTTTTGAAAAATTTGAAGCATATGGGTTTGACTGTTCTTGTGATACTACAGATATGAAAAAGTTGAAATGGGTTCAAAAGTTATTTGTTACTGCAGTAGACGATTCAGAGAGTGGATAAACCGTATTATAACATTTTGAGATGATAGTGATGTTAAAAAAGTTTTAAAAACAGAAAAAACTTTCAGATATTCTCAGGCTGCATTCATGACGTCCTGTTTCTCACACTGGAGCCAGTAAATATAAAAAAATAATATGACTGGTAATGATGCTAACCATGCAACCTTATAGATATTTTGTCAAGTTTTAAAAATAGCCAGGAAAAATGTCCTTTTTTGAAATATTGGGGCACTAATGCAACATTTTTTTACGTTCTAAATATTTACAAGCCTCTGCCCAATTGTTGAAGTGGAAGTTTAGAGTTGAAGACGTTTTTTTGTTGTTAAAAAAAAAGCTTTTAACTTTAGGGATGTGATATTCAATTCATATAAGCCATTTCTCTTTTTCTAAACTTATTTTTATAACACTACATATACCTATCTGAAAAATTCCCCTCTTTGATAAGACAATATTTTGTTCTTATGTTCAACCCCACGTAAATAGAAGGCATAATCAGGTTTAAGAAGTTTTAAGTATTTATGAATAAGACACAGTTACTCCAACTTTGGTCTACCAAGTGGTTGAGCTGGGAGTTAAAGGGTTAAAACACTTCTTATGTGGTCATCAGGACTTAGTTCTCTTGTTGTAAAAAACTGTTTTTACATCAACAGAACAAAACGTAACCTGCAGGAACGACTGGTGGAGCATAAACGGGCGGAAAAACCTGGATATTCTCAACATGACACGGCTTTGCACCACCAGGAGGAAAATCATAGAAGATGCAATTCTTTAACCCTTTAATGCATGGGTTAATAAATCACAAAGGAATACTTTTTCCACTGCTTCTTCTTACTTTCAAACAAGTAAAATATCACAGCCATTTTTTTCAATGTTGCATTTTGAAGTAGTTTTACACCTATCCACTTCAGTGTGCATCAACATAGAAATTTAGTGGAACTTAATAAATATCCACAAACACGTCTTTGACAAACATTCATTAAGAGTAAATAAAAGAAAAAGCAAGATGTAAAGTATACATGTATTATTGTTGTTAAATCAAAAAATTAACTAGTGGATCACACCAAAATTGAAAATAAAAAATACAAAATTATGTGAAATCTAAATACCAAATTTGCCCTTCATCTCTACAATACTTCAATATTGTAAAATAAGTGCAAAGATAACATTTGTATGAAACTCAAGACAAGGGTTTGGAAGTTAACCAACTGGTAGTTGGACAGTACTGCAACGTAAAAGGTGTAAAATTTTTTCCAAATATCTGTCTACTGTTGTGGACACATGCGTGAGAGGGTTAAAAATCTCTTTTTGGACTGAAATCTGAAAAAATATCCTGGTCTGTGTTTTAACTTTGATTTCTCCCCTGTCTTATGTCTGTCTTGTCAATTGGGTTTCAGTTGGTTTAAAGGAGTTTACTTATACTGTAGTCTTGAGCATTTATAGTTGTGTGTTGTTGTGTCCTTGTCATCCTGCAACAAGACACTAGAAGGAGGTAAAATTAGTATCCTGGTCTTGACACGTTCTCTGAATGTTTTTACTGAAACAGCTGCAACAAAAAGGAGCAAAACATGTTGCAGTAAAGTGATGTTTAAGAATGAGCAGCAGAAATTTTTGACAAAATAACTGCAATAAAGAAAGAGAGGAGACTCCAGTGTTGTCAAATTTGTATCTGTTGAGTTTGTTTTGGCATAGGACAGAACTTTTATACAGTTTATACATTAGTCATCTTAATGCGTGGTTACATTTCTGGGATGATGCACATTGTGCTGCATTTATGGGCCTTACAGTTGGTTGAGGGCTGCACAGACCAATGGTTTAGGCTACAGCAGTGGTTACTAGTTTGCCTTAAGGCAGATCCAGCTGGGCTTTCAAAATTTATACAGTAATGAATTATAAAAACAGCCAATGGACGAGCGTGGTATGTGTCAAAACAGGGATTTTTGGACATGTTTTCATGTTCACATTAAAAAGTTTCAGGACAGAATTTTAGTGTATGAAGGGAATTATAAGATTTTTACACCATAGACCAGCTTGTAATATTTAATAGTACACTTGATTTAACTCTTCCATTTTATACTGGTAGATGAAAAGAGCACTATAGAATAACATGCATTAAAAACTATTGTGAGGATTCATCCCTGCTGTCAGCAGTGGGCGTGGCTACCTCACTCTCCTGTGCTCTCCTGTGCTTGACTGTACCATTATGGTGAACAAACTACAAAAAATTAGGTACTTAGATTTCAAATACAAAAACTGTTTACAACAATTGGAGACAGATCAGACAGTCGTTGTTCATGGGCCATCCAAAATGTAAGAACTCTGCGGTTGATAACTAGACTCTGACAGAAAAAAAAAAATCTGATTCAAGACTTTTAAAGGATCTGAACAAACCCTGATAAATCAGGTTTTATTTTTCCTCCTCCTGTTGGACTGTAAATGACTGAAAGGTGACTAGAAAATGGCTGTGTTCGAAATGGCGTACTACTCGTACTACTCATACTAACCCCGCCCCCATATTGAGTATGCAGTGCGTTCACACTGTACAGTATGCAAATTTTGTGTATGCAAGAAATGCCCGGATGTATACTCAATCGGCTTCGATTTCTGAGTATGGAGCAGAGTTTGCTTCACGTACTGCTTCTGTCCCACAATGCATTGTGCACCTCTGACATGGGAAGACGAAATACAAAAGGGGGGGGGGGCAGCTGCTGTTGCCAGGTGTTTACGGTACGTAGACAGAAACACCCACCCAAAAACAGTCGCTCTTTCAAACAACTGGGCTCATAATCATGATGTAAATACTTACTTTCTCGCTAGAAAATATATTATTACTGAATGAATTTGTAGTTTTTCCAGAATGCAGTCGTTTTCTGTTGCTTGTGTTCAGACTATTTTTATTTTCCCGGTGCTGCTTCCCCGGCCGGCACGAAATGCATTCTGAGGTATTAAGTATGCATCTGTGTGCATCTGTGTGCGGCATACTCAGATCATCTTTGAATATTCAGTATGCAGTATGTACTGACTGAGTAGGTAAGTAGATAGTAGGCAGTACGCCATTTTGAACACAGCAAATGTCTCACTTCTCCATGTTGGTGACCTCACTCCAGTAAAGAGAAGGAAATCAATCATTCTATCCTTGACCATATTTGGTCATTTAGTCATACTTCCTGCTTTGTAAATAATTGGTTGTTTTCATTATTTTATTTAACATTTATAGATCATACTAGTTATTTTATTTAATTAGTTTAATTAAAGATTGTCTAAAACAATGAAACACATTCAGGGGCCGTGTAGACGAGGCCGAATACGGTCAGATCCAATAAGTTTTCATTGCATTTTGGCCTCCTGTTTACATGGAAACTCTTTGTGGATTGCCCGAATCCGTAAACTTTTGAAACCAGACTCCAGAGTGGAAAGACCCACTACAGATTTGTTGTCAGAAAAGAAACTGTGTCTCTGTGCGTACCAATTGTGTTGTCCAGAAAAGTTTTATTCTTCGTGAAAAGTATTCGACAGCATGTCTAAAAGCAGATCGAGTTTAAAGGTGTAGTCAGCGATCTTCTAATCTTCTAATCTAACGCACGACCAGACAGAGGGGGGAGGGGGAGTCGTAGGTTGCGTAGCGTGCACAGTTAGCGTAAGAGAGAGATACAATAGGTGCAGTAGCAATGGCTGAAAAACAGCCCAAAAGAAAAAGGTCAGAGGAGTGAAAAGTGAAAAAGAAGGGCTATGACCATGAAAGAGCAAAGACCCGGGTCAACATTGGTGTTGCTTTCCGACGGTGGAGGGAACTCCGCCAATTTAAAGACCTGAAAACGCTGGATAGGTTAGCAACATTAGCTTTGTGGTGCTTCACATAACAGTAACAGCCGTCAGGCATTCATCTTATTGTCTAATCTGACAGAATGTTCTGTTGTTGTGATGTTATCAATAATGACAGTCGAGTTGTCTGACGAGTCGGGGTTACCTTAGCTATACGTTGGTCAGCTACGCAGTTTCTACGGCCATTTCCATGACGATGCACGTCCGTCAGCTTTCGGGGTGGAGCCAGGGGTGAGGTATGAAGGGAGAGGCGGGTCTAAATTTGTTTATAAACAACCTCTCCACTCGTTTTCTCCCCCATCGTTGACTACACCTTTAAATACGCAAAGGAAAAATCTCTGTGACTTTAAGTCAGAGAGTGTCCGTGTAAGCATAGCCTAAGACCCCTGCCAGTTGAAACAACAATTTTCAAGGCTTATATAAAAAAACCTGGTTCAGTTCTTTAAAGGATCCTCCTGTGAGCCTGCATGGTGACCAGAAACCTCCCTCTGCTCGGTGCTGGCCACTTCACTCCAGTAAAAGATCTGGTTCTCTCCCACTAAATCCACTGAGACCCAATTACAGGGACTGCAGGAGAAATCACCAGAAGATGCAAAGTTACTTTTGCTTTAATTGAGGATGCATTTAACACTTTCCTTGGGCCACTGTGGCCACTTTATGTCTGGGATGAAACGTTGAGCCCTGCAGTGGGACCTTAAAACATACATCTCTCTGTGACAAAGAACACTCTGATCTGTGGGCTCAGATATTTAAGGGCGGTGGGTGTGATTTAAAGTGTAACGTAATACAGGAATAAAAAAGCAGAACTCTTTAAAGTGTAAAAGTGCGTTTGATTTGTGGAGAAGAAGCGACACTAATGTGGGCTCCACATTAGAGGAGCAGCTCCCCTTGGTAAGAGAGTTTCTGCACTTGCAGCTGCTTGCTTAATAGAGCCACATGTTAATTAGTATTGTAGTTAATCCCATATTACAGAGACCCAAACTGTCAGGTCATATTATAAACAATCGGTCCTAATGTTCCTGCATGTGACATTTGGAGCTGCTATCTCTTCTAGCAAAAATGTTCCCTAGGTAATTGGCCTACTTTACGCTGTCTTTCCTGGAATTGCCACTTTCTTTATCATTTAGGATATTAGCCTTGACAAGCATCATTCCAGAAACTATAGGCCCACTAGGAGTGGAGACAGAGAGCATCTTTTTTTTGCACAGGGACAGCAGAAATCTGAATAAAAGATGAACAAAAGCATGTAATACTTGGAGATCTACCTTCATGGGATATTTAATACAATCTGAAAGAAGAATAAAAGTTCAAACACTTAGCCGGCAGCAAAGTGAGAGTAACTTTTTTCTTCTTGCATTATTTAAGATAGGCTCCATCATTTTATCAATCTATCGATCTCTCCACAGAAAGATGAAAATGGAAAAATAATGAGGCCGATGAATACTGTGTAAAGAACATCAATGTGCAAAATTTAATTATCTGCTCTGGAAAGAGGAGGGAAGTGTGTCGGCTGTTTTCTAAAACAAAAAAAGGGAAAAAAGGAGCAGTTAATATTTTTTCCTCTCTGCATATTTTAATTACCAGATCAATCATAACTACGTACTGCAGCACTGCAGAGAAAAGAAAATTGCAAGTCTAAATGAAAAACAATAGATTTGCTTTAAAGTCTTCGCTCTTTTGAAGTCTAAATTAAAATTTCAGGTGCCTTTACAAGGGCTTCTTCTCAAAGTTATGATATTTAATTAGCGTGTTTAGATTCGGCTGAAATTAAACTTCACAGTGGAGCATCATGTGAAATGAAGACTGGTATTCCCAGGCTCCAGCAGGGGGGAAACTCCGGAGTTAAACACAGGGAATTAAATCACTTCAACACATGTGGGCTGTGTATCTCCTGACAGAAGCTCATGTTCTCTTGACTTGTGCTGCCACAGGCTTGATCTGAGGCCGGGCTCCATGTTCGGCGGAGCAGAGAGACAACCTCTCCGTGTGGCGGCGTCTGCGCGGCCTGCAGAATCGGTGGAGCAGCTCTCCCGTTCCGCCTTTTCCTGCTCACATGAGCTTTTCCTGGTTGTGCGACGCTGATGTTTATTTCTCCTGGCATGTCTTGGTCGGCGCTGAGCCACCGATTTCACACATTTTTATTGGCTAATTTGACTGTGCTCTTGCCAGCAGCTGAGAGGGAGCCAGGAGTCTCAGAGACAGCCCTGCTGCTACAGCGAGTGATGCTGCTCTCTGACTTCAGCCTGGAGGAGCAGAGGAAGGTGGAGGAGGGGGGGGCGCTCTCACCTGTCTCATAACAAGTAGTTGACCATGTTAGACTGAGGCAAGCTAGCTCTTAGAAAGCGCCTCTGAGATTAGTTACTGTCTTGTGCTGGTGAGTGTTTGGCGAGGGTCAGGAGGGGGATGTGATTGCCTGTCTCTTAAGGTGACAGGGGCTTAGAGGAGCAGTTGTACACCCCGTCAGACACCCAATAGGAGCGATGCAGTCGGCACTGTGCGTGCGTCCATCCTCAAACATGGCTAACATTTGCACAGCAGCGGCAGTCAGGCGTGACGTCTCCGGGCTCTGAGGTTTGTGCTGTCAGGACGGTAGAAATTAAACCTGGCACTGCGGAGCAGAATGTGCTGAAACTCATCAATTCCACATGGCTAGAGAGCCAAGTGCCTATTTATAACACCCCACCCCCCCCAGCCCCAGCCCCGGCCCCCTCTTCTTTACCTGGTGTGCATCCCTGGCTCTTAACACGCATCCATAATGATGAATACACCCAACTGGGACACTCCGACAGGGCATCAGTCAGGACAGGAAAACAAACACTCACACACACACAGCAGAGGAGGGATGAGAGTGACACCGGGAAGGCTGATGGAAAGGTTGAAGCATCTCAGCATAAAAACACCCAGCAGAATCACAATCATCAGTCAGCACAGTGAAAACAAACAAGGACAGTCAGATATATTAAACTTGTTGGAAAGGCCCGGCCTGGAGCCCAAACACGGATCAGCAGCAGCCACACTGACAGAAAACTACCACCACCTATCAGCTCGGCCTTCTGCTCCATCAATTCAAATCCTCCAACACATCGGGACCATTCTTCAGTCATTTGGGGGGTTTTCTCTGATTTATATGTTTTCTTAACCCCTTGACTTCCAAACTAAGAAATGCATTTGCAGATTATTAAAGGTGCTATGAGGAGAATCTATTACCAGCGACATAAAGACTCTGCTACCCATGAGCACGCGTGGCGACTGTCGTAATGCTGCGTTCCAGTAACCTCGAAACTGGGAGTGACATCATCTCCGACTTATCGGTGTTCCAGTTGAAGTCGGAAAAAAAACATGCCTATCTACCAGGCTATTGTTAGCTGTTGTTAGCTCAGGAGTGGCGAGGTTTCACCGAGTTCCCAGTAGGAAATTCTGACTTCGGGGGACGTTGCAGTTGCAGTTTCCTACTCAGAACTCGGAAATTCCTACTTCTGACTACAACTGGAACGCACCAAAAAACGTGACCCAAACCAAAGCATGTGTTTGTTGTGATGCTAATGAATGCAGCTCAGACCTTCATCAGAACTCTGCATTGCTTTACAACTTCTTTTTTCAACAACTTACAGGATGCAAAGCCACGAGGTAATGTATCTCTTTCTAGTTACGTAGCGGTAGTTTTTCATGTGTGACAACAAGCAGTTTTTGGAAAACTTAGTATGGTAGTTTTATAGCCGGCTATATATCTCTACTTCCAGCCCGGTGCTCTAAGACGTGTCTGAATAATATAAATTTGCTCTAGTTTTAATTGTCTTGTTCCTGAAGTTGAGTATCCAGGCCAGTCCAGCCCTGTCCGACCCGACCGTGAAGCTAAGGAATAGCATTTATAGATAACCTATTTTGATGCTATAAAACTCATCTTAAAGTGTGTATTTCCATCAGGCATATATCTAAAAGGGAGACTTTTTTGAAATTACTTTGAAACTCCTCACAGTCCCTTTAACAAAAGCAGATATGAAAATCAACCAGCTGGTTGGCTTGCCCATTTAGGGTTATCCTAGGCATTAATGGATTATTTCACTCTGCAACATCTTTTATATGAAAACATCACAGAAGGCAAATTTAGATATGTGGCCTTTGACTCAGTTTTCTGAGGAAGCAAAGATACATTTTTTAACCATAAAATGTTTTTCCTTCAACACAATTTTGATTATTAGGAGATCTGCAAATACACTATATTACCAAAGTATTGGCTCACCCATCCAAATAATCAGAATCAGGTGTTCCAGTCTCTTCCATGTCCACAGGTGTATAAAATCATCACCTAGGCATGCAGACTGCTTTAACAAACATTAGTGAAAGAATGGGTCGCTCTCAGGAGCTCAGTGAATTCCAGCGTGGAACTGTGATAGGATGCCACCTGAGCAACAAATCCAGTGGTGACATTTCCTCACTCCTAAATATTCCACAGTCAACTGTCAGCTGGATTATAAGAACGTGGAAGTGTTTGGGAACCACAGCAACTCAGCCACCAAGTGGTAGGCCACGTAAACTGACGGAGCGGGGTCAGCGGATGCTGAGGCGCATAGTGAGAAGAGGTCGCCAACTTTCTGCAGAGTCAATCTCTACAGACCTCCAAACTTCATGTGGCCTTCAGATTAGCTCAAGAACAGTGCAGAGAGCTTCATGGATGGGTTTCCATGGCCGAGCAGCTGCATCCAAGCCTCACATCACCAAGTGCAATGCAAAGTGTCGATGCAGTGGTGTAAAGCATGCCGCCACTGGACTCTAGAGCAGTGGAGACGCGTTCTCTGGAGTGACCAATCACGCTTCTCCATCTGACAATCTGATGGACCAGTCTGGGTTTGGAGGTTGCCAGGAGAACCATACTTGTGGGACTGCATTGTGCCAAGTGTAAAGTTTGGTGGAGGGGGGATTATGGTGTGGGGGTGTTTTTCAGGAGCTGGGCTTGGCCCCTTAGTTCCAGTCAAAGGAACTCTGAATGCTTCAGCACACCAAGACATTTTGGACAATTCCATGCTCCAACTTTGTGAGAACAGTTTGGAGCTGGCCCCTTCCTCTTCCAACATGACTGTGCACCAGAGCACAAAGCAGGTCCACAAAGACATGGAGGTCAGAGTCTGGGGTGGATCAACTTGACTGGCCTGCACAGAGTCCTGACCTCAACCCCATAGAACACCTTTGGGATGAATTAGAGCAGAGACCTGATGTATATATTTACTCTCATCACCTTGAGGATGTGCTCGGTTGTCCTCGGTGCGCTCCACATGCACATCAGGACTTCTAGTTGTAAGTATCAAACATGTTTAATATTTGCGATTTAAAATGATGGTCTCGGTCCTCATCCGCGAGGATTCTGAGGATTAATGCATTGCTTACAACATATCAAAATATCAGGAAAAAAAATCACTAAAGGATAAAAAACCTAAAGGTGTCCTCGGATGATGACTGCAAACAGATTTAATATTTATAGATTCTACACATGGCTGTTTACTGATAAAGTGCTCGTGACTTTCTAGAATATTTAACCAAACTACAAACCCTCAGGTAGGTTGACATTAAACTCAAAAACTGTTTTACAAGTTGAGACAATCAGATGGTCTTTGTCCAACATCCAAACTTAAGAGCACTTGTCAGATGAAAAGGCCTTACATAAAAAATCTGATTCAAGACTCCGATTACTCAGGTTTAATTGTACCTGTCCTCCTCCTGTTGGACTGTAGCTGACTTCTTTCAGCCAGCTGTTAGCGTCCTTGGCCTGAATGCTAGCTTCCAGAAAATTCTTCTCTATTCAGTGCTGGCCACTGCACTAAGTGAAGAGAACTGAATCTTACTCTTTTATGCAGTTTGACAAATGTTTGGGGTCATTTGAGTTTTATTCCATACATTTTATCTGGCACTTATCATTCCTCAGTCCAATAAAAAAATGAAATCACAGCACAAATCTGATCCTTCACCCACTTCAAGCCCAATCTTTTGTCTTCTTTAAAAAAACAGGAGATTTGCTTATTTTATTATTAAATTTCTGACTTTTCTGTTCCCTTTCCTCCCCTGTGAGATCTTGTAACATTGTGCACTTCAACAACATACCTGTATGGTGTGTGTAGAATTATGTTAGATGGGTATGTATGGTAGTTCATGGATACAGCGAGGCATCCACTTTTCTTTTATAACCAACGCTTTATATGTACAAACAATTAAAGTTAAGTCAGTGGCCGAATAATGTTACTGTTTGCTACTCGTTCCTGTATAGAGAAACATGTTAAGCTTGGAAAGAAAAGGTAAATTTCAGCTCTTTGCTCCATGTTGCTTTGGCTGGGCTTGGTCATGGATGTGGACCATGTGTAGGGATGGGACTAAGAGCCAGCTCCAGATGAGAATAAGTTCCAGCTAGTTGAAGGACAGCTAACATTTTCCTTTATTGCTTGACAATGCCTTAATCAATCTTTTTCACTCCGCTCTAGATGCTGCACAAAACACTCAGCCGTGGCAGAAAACTCAACAACTACATAGAAGCTCAAGTGGTGCAGAAGACAAAGGTGGCTTAATTCTTATAAATTATATAAATATAAATGCAGTAGTATACTCATTACCCACTTTATTAGGTACACCTTTCTCCTGCCCATGAACACAGCTAATCAGACAATTATATGACAGCAACTCAATGCATTTAGGCACAGAGGCATGGCCAGGATGAATTTCAAATAGGGAGAGACACCAGCAGCACAATTATTTCGTTTTACAAACACAACATTGCCAATTTCATTTCCAGTAGTTAGTCTGGTGTTTGCATATCAGATGTGTAGACAGGTTGCTAATGTTCCCTCCCCCTGATTTGATTTTTTGGGGGGCACCAGAAAAGCCTTCAAAACCATAACATGCAAAGGATCAGTTTAGCTCCTCCCCCTGCTGTTCATTTGTGGATCTGTTTATTAAGCATTATTTTTAAGGCACTACCAAAGATTTAAAAAACAGTAATAGTTTAAACATGTGGTACCAAAAATTGTCTTAGTTTTTTTTTAACTTTCGTCTTTAAGGGATGTTATGGGGAACACATACTATGAATGTGCAGCCAATGCAGAATGGTATCATGATAACTGGGACGAGAAATCTCAGAGCTTGTTTTCAGCACCTTGTTGAATCTATACCACGACAAACTCAAATCCTGTACTAGCAAGGTGTTCCTAGTAACATCCTGGTACACACACAAAGATTTAAAGAGACCTAAAGAGAGATCTGACACCACTCCATTAATGCATGATCACAGGACCTTCAGCCTGTGTTTGTGTAGCATGTTCAACAGAGTTTAAAGAATGGACTTCCCCCATGAGGAACTAATAAAGGATTTCTTTCTTTCTTCTTTCTTTCTTAATGTTTATGATTTAAAGTCTTGGTGCCCCTGATCCTCCTCTGACATGAAAAAATGACTCTTAATCACGCAAGATGATCTTCAGGACCTCCAGATAATCTGGCCTTTGCTGAGTTTGATCTGAAGCAGGGATCCGAACTGAAAGTCAGACTGATTGTCATGTTGCATGTCCCCTAAAGTGACCTGCCAGTACAGTATATGTTCAGGCTTATGTTTGAAAAACCTCAATGAAAAATGCCTTTTTTTTTTCATTTTCTATCAAAGTTCTGGAGCAATACGGTTTTATCTAACCTTTGAAAATGAGTATTGTAGTGGCAGATTAATCTTCAGCAATTTTGAAAGCCACCTGAATGATCCGAGCCTGACAGATAATCTGACGCGTGTCCACTTTCATTCATGAAATAATTACGTTACTCACAGATCTGATGATGTTCCATTTATTTGGCAGATGAGGGTTCCAGTAACACAAAAATTTGTCCCGTGGTCAAAGTTCTAGTTTCACGGTCAAAAAACATTTTGTGTCCAGCTCTTCTCAAACCTGAACAATGCCAAAGGCTCCACACACCTGTGCTGGCTGATCTAAATAACTAAAACTCCACCCATAACACAAAATCTACCAGACAGACAGATTAATATATGAATTAAAATAAATAACCCACTTACTTAATATAAAACTACATCCATCTAAATGAAGTTTATCCTGATGATTAATTATCTAAATTAAAGCTTTAATTTTTTAACTTAAATGTAACTCTTTAAAATGGTTTGAAATGGCTTCTACAAATATTATAATTGGTAAAATTGTTATTGTGTGTAATTATGATTGAATGAATTTCATTGTGTCAAGCAGATTTAATTTCCTTGAAGATGCTAACAGTTTAGCATGTTGATATTACATTGCTTTAGTGTCACAGACTACACAACAGCCATTTCCTTACTCTTAATGTGAATTAATTATTTATTTATTTTATTGTTTATTTGACATGGACACACAGTAACTTTGATGCAGTGATATCTAAATATCCACAGGTCCCAAATGCTCTGCTGTAAGTGTTTATAGCACTGGGCTAATTTTCAACACCAGTCCATGGGAGGATTTAAGGATTAAAAATGTACAAAAAGATATTTAAAGAACAGACATACCTAAGACAGTTCATTAAAAAGTGCAAAAGAATTAAAATATCTAGAAAAAATTTAAGTTCTAAGAAGATGAACGAGAAGGTTTCATCAGGTAAACATGTAGACAAGAAAATGTTTTATATGTGGGAACAGGACTGTTGCTCCTCCTGTCATGATTTAACACCTTTGTTGAAGCTTTTTAAGTTAGTTTGCATTTTCAGCTCAGTAATATTCTCGAGTTTAGCTCTGGATGTTTTGCACTTTGAAATTCGACAGTTACCGTTAACAGAAGTCTGTGTGTTCGCTCGACTGGAGTTCTGATTCCTGCAAATTCACATAGCATAGATGGAAGTAGACTATATAGGCAGTTATAAAACATTTTAAGATTAAAATTGGTACTGAAAGTTTCAAAGCTAAGCATGCTGTGTTTCTCTTATACGAGA
This sequence comes from Scarus forsteni, assembly GCA_036419115.1. Lineage (NCBI taxonomy): Eukaryota > Metazoa > Chordata > Actinopteri > Labriformes > Labridae > Scarus > Scarus forsteni. The sequence continues at coordinate 1,477,642 of JAZDUH010000358.1, read as the reverse complement.
CAGTGATGCTTTTCATCCTTGATTTTTATTGCCTCTCTCTACGTCGTCCTCAGACGAGCCCTCCATCGGCGTCTCCAGTCATCTCGGTTCTCCATACATCCGGCCAGCTCATATGTGCTTTTTGCACCAGCATCTTTCTTTAGTAGGTCCACAAAGGACACATTGCCTGGTTGTTTTTAAATATATGATTTTTATATAATAAATATACTTTAATAAACCATTATATCTGGTCAGAAACTGTTCTGCCTATGAAGCTGTGACCACACTGACTACAGCTCACAGGCTCTCTTAAAAAGTGTTGGCTAAATGTCTGAACATTTTTATACAACAGCTGTTGATCTTATTGTGTGAAAGGAGCTAATAGTCGATGGTCTGCTGAATAGTTTGGTATGAAATAGATCTAAGAGATTTTCTAAGCCTCAACAAAAAGCTTCAGAGTGAGGCTCCAAAGGCCTTTGACCATTGGTTCATTTGTCAATGAAGGACGGGCTTTAGATGAGAAAGTATCAGACGTAACATTGACTGCCTCACAATATCCTATCCAATATCCACATAGACGCTCGTCCGTCTTATACTTGCATTAATCAATAAAGGTAAACTTTAAAGTAATAAAGAGCGAAACAGTAAGAGAACAAAGGTGCGTTAAGTTCAGGTCAAAGCTGCTTTTTCTGCACGAATGTGGAGAACAGACGAGGACATTCATCCTCTGGAGATGCAGAGGACGTTAAAGACTCCAGGAAGGTATTATCTAATGCCCAATTACACTCCCTCGCCCCGACCCCACATCTCCTCCACTCCACCCACCCTCCTGCCTCCCACCTTACCTCCCTGTCTTTAGTATGAAGAGGACACAAGTGATAAAGCAGGAGCAGAGAGCCGGGGTTTACATGGCCCTGGAGCCCATTATGTTCCCAACAATAGGCTGGAGGCCTGGACGTGCTGTGAATAGGTAATGGCCTGGAGATCCTGGCCCGGCCTGCTGCTCAATGAGCCTGAGACAGCTGAGCAGGAGACGGGCGTTAGAGATACCTCAGCCCACTGTGGAGCAGTCTGGTCATAGCCAGGGGGGAGGCGGGGGAGGATGGGAGAGTGGGAGTGAGGAGAAGGAGTAGGAGGGTGGAGTGGATGCAGCTTACATAAGGTAGGGCATGCATGAAAACAGAGAGAGAATATCCAGAGACAACAATAAGGCAGAGATCTTTAACCTTTAGGGGCGCAGAAACTGGACGATATTAAAAAGGATGTGCAGTGACGGCCTACTTTTGTAGGTCAATAAGGAAGTAAGTATCATTCTGGTTTCCTTGAATAAAAGCCTATGAGATTTTACAGTATGTTCTCTGATAATTACCAAAAAGTTTAGGCCTGTAAGAAACAAAAAGCATGAAACCTACAGGTCATTGCATGGGAATGGTGGCTTTTCAAACAGCAATTTCACATAGTCACAAATAGTTAGCATCTTACCATGATAAATCTACATAAATTACAGCTTAATGTAATTTTATATTTTACTGCATTATATTAAAAAATGCTTGTTCCTCCTTTTTGTCACTGGTGTTAGCAATGATTAAGATGAGAATTCAGGCTTCCTAGGATGTAAATTAACTATTTAATTTACATAAACAATCAAAGAAAGCAAAAGTTTAAGACATTTTTTGAAATAAGTATGAATTTAGGCTAAATGTGTGCCTTTAAGTTGTTTGCATAACTCCAGAATTAATTGGCATTAAGTCTATAAATGTAAAATATTATATCCTTAAAACATTTATCAATCAATGTAGCAAAAGTTGGCTAAAATTAAACAAACATATTCAAATACATTTAGCAACTCTGATGCCAGAACACCAATTTGCCATACAGTAACACCAGTGACAATTTTCCAGGCTACATGGCCTTAATCTAGATCAGGGGTGTCCAAACTATGGTAAAACATCCTTGCAGTTTTCTCTTGTTTTGTGTCAGACGGTGAAGATAAGCCCTCAGTGCCACATCTCTGCTGGTCAGTAAAGTAAACTAAAAATGAGATGTAGCAAGTGGCTCGGCCGTCCATGTGTTCCTCTGTATGTGGCCCTCAATGTAAAAAGTTTGGACACCCCTGATCTAGATGGTGGACATCGCAGGTGAAAACACACTTCTTGACTTATAAATGTATCAGCTAATTTATAGTATTTTAATTTTATAAACAGACAAGGGAACATATCAACAGAAATACAACTAATCATGGAACTCCCCCTTCCCACAAACCCACATCAGGACACCTTACAAAGTCAAGGGAAAGAAAGGGAAATAAACAAATAAATAAATAAATAAATATAGATAAATAAATAATAATTATAATAATAATAATAACAATGACAATGATAAAAACAATAAATATATATACATTATAAAAAGGAGATAGGAAAATAATACTCAACATATGTTGGAAAACTATTCATATGAAAAAGTGCATGTGTCCTGTAATAGGAGGGACAATCATTCACAAAGGGCACCATTGTTTGATTATTCAACACAACACATCAAAGTGGAAACTTAACTGCACAGCACCAAGCAACGCACCGAGAATGGTAAAAGTACTTAAAGTTTATGCACAGCCTCATTTAAGCTCATACAAGCACCAATAAACAGTATTATAAAAATGGATTAGTAAAGAAAATGCAAGCTATTCAAACAGCCGGAGGAAACGAGAGAGTAACAGTGAATTCTAAAAATGGAGACCTGGTATTAATACTTTTCTTTCTGGATTTAAATTGGTTATATCTAAGTTTTTCCAGTGGGATACGAGATAACATTTCTTTTACCCAGGATATAAAAGAAGGGGGCGTTAATTTTACAATTTGGTAAATTATTTTAATTGCACTCCCTTTCCACTTACTATAAACTTCATAACACTAGTGACACTTTAAGGTAGCTTTGCATGAAATTACAAGTTCATTAATAAAATTCTAAACAAATGAAGGGAAGGTGCTGACTTACCAGAAGGTTGATTACAGGAATACAGCAGTTTTTCAAAATAAAGTTTTTAACAAATAGTAACACCAATGACATAACATTAACGGACAGCTGTTTTTTGTAAACTTTTTAAAATTATTTATTTATATTTTCTTGTTTTAGATATTATACTGCATAATTATAACACTTTACTTCACGTTATAATCTTTCAAACAGGAGAAAAACATTCGTTTGAATTCAAAATATGTCTCTACAACTCCTTACCTGAGGGACATGCCTAATTTATGGCACTAACCATGCTTTTCAAAATAAATTTAAAAGAAGTGCATTAAAACTGTCTTATGTATGGTTTAATAACAATAACACACTTAAGTGACAAAAAAACATGTATTTTGAGTCATTGTGTAAAACTTTGACTGATTTTTCGTAGTGAATAATGGAGAGATAGGAAAGCCACCATTTTTATAGAATGACTCGTACATTTTGATCATGATAATCTTCACAAATGAACATAACTTTAACAAAAGTTTCAGCTTAAACAGAATCAGTGAAACAAAGAAAAATAACTATAAGTACGCTTTTATGGAGGTTCAACTTAGAAACTACATTCCTAAAACTTAACGTCATGCTGTAACCTCTTGTTTGACCGTTTTCTTATGAACAAATGACGTGATCATCAGCTGTAGCTACAATTTATGTATTATAGATCATTAAAAAAACAATACGAATTATTGTATTTGGGTCCCCGGCCATTTTTGTAGTTCTTGTTAAAAAAATTTCAGCAACTATCTTTTTTTAAAAAAACACAATAAAGGTTTAAAATTCAAAGGCTGAGCAACATCAGAAAGCATTTTACGATGCAAACTGAAATCTAAATCTCTCCTACATGTGTTCATCACAGAGTTTGTTTCATGCACCATCATTATCCACTAACTCTGCAAAGTTTTGTTTTCAGTCCTGTTAGTTAAAAATACAGTATGTCAGCTTGGTTAAAAACCTTTGATGTAAACAAAACTTCATGTACTTGTCTTTATCGGTCTTTTATAAAGCTCACCTTGCTAGCACCAGGTTGAACCTCTCTCCCTTCAGAGCTGCATTAATTCTTCATGGCATTGATTCAACGAGGAGCTGGAAACATTCTTCAGAGATCTGATCCATGTTAACATGATAGCACGGCACAGTTTCCACAGATTTGTCGGCTGCACATCCGTGATATGAATTTCCTGTTCCATCACATCCCAGAGGTGCTCTATTGGATTAAAATCTGGTGGCTGTGGAGGCCCTTGGGGGACCGTGAAGTCATCGTCAGATTGATTTGAGCTTTGTGAAATTGTGTGTTTTTGTGTTGGATAAAGCATTTAGAAGACGCTGCACTGTAGGCATAAAGGGATGGACATTGTCTGCAGCTATGATCAGGATGGCTGCTGTTTTTAAAGGATGCTCAGTTGGGACTTGAGGGCCCAAAGTGTGCCACGAAAACCTTATCAACACCATTACACTTAACCACTGACCTTAACTGTTGATACAAGCATCTCTGTGTTCATATTTAAAACAGAAATCTTCTTTAGTTCAGTTCTCGTGCCTCTGTGGAAACTGTAGCCTTGGTTTCCTGTGATTAACTAACAGGGGTGGCACCTGGTGTGACCTTCTGCTGCTCAGGCCCATTCAATTTGAGATTTTGTGTCTGGAAATTTTCCTCTGCCTACCTTGACAACAGAGTAATTTTGAATAACTGTTGTGTTTTTACAGGCTTGAACTTCTCAGGCATTTCTTCTCTGACCTCATGCTTCAACACGGTATTTCCACCCATTTAACTGCTGCTCACTGGATATTTCTTCTTTTTTTGGCCCATATTCTGTTAAGGCTAGTGATAGTTGTGGTTAAAAGTCCCTGTAGATCAGCAGACCAGTGCATTCGGCAAACATGTCATGTTCAAAACTATGAATGAACACATGTGGAATTATGTACTTAACAAAAAAGTGTGAAATAAACAGTGTTGGGCACAGTACTTCAAAAAAGTAATTAATTATAGTTACTAGTTACTTTCCCAAAAAAGTAACTGAATTACTAACGGAATTACTCCTTCATAAATGTAATTAGTTACCAGGTAAAGTAATTGATGCGTTACTTTTTTTTAAAAATCTTTCCCTGCTTGAACTGTGTGTCTCAGTCTCTGTGTCCTTCCTTGTTGTTACCTGCTGCAGCAGCTCTGACATCATCAGTTCTCCAACAGCACGTGCAGGGGAATTTGCCTGATAGACTAGAATGGGAGCGAAGTGCTCTGCAGTAAGCTTCACCAACATGCAGGGCTGCGTTGGTGAGAGCGAGCGCGCGCCAAGGTGCTGGAGATTTGCTTCAGTTCTATTTTTGCGCGGCCGCGTCCAAACCTCGTAAATTCACTGTCGTTAAGAAAGCTCCAGACAGGAAGTCAATGTGTGGAGTATCCGGAAGTTTCAAAATAAAACAGAATGCACGGACTCTCGAACAGAAATTTCCTCAATTTTTTGTCATTATGTAAAAACCGGAGGCACGAGCCTCAGGTCAGCAGTCGGTCAGAGGGTCCCAGAGACAACACGACACCATGGACGAAGAAAAGTGAATCATAATGGTACAGAAATATATAACATTGTATACACAACAAAAACATATTCTCTACAAGGATATAGGCGGATAGAAGTTAAATAAATCACAAAGCTGTGTGGTTGAGACCAGCAAAGGGACCTTAGAGAAGCAAAGCAAGGTGTTTATTTCTTTTTTCAGTGTATAACATACTTCATGAACGTGTGACATCGCTGTGCTCATCATGAGAGCCTGTGGCTCTCCGGGGATCAGCCCTCCCCCTACGGTGCTGCACGCCGCGGCGCTGCTCAGTGCGCCCTTTCAATGGGTTTTGTCTGTCAGGATAAGACTGTGGTGCGACGCTTCCGTGTGTTGTGGAATTTGAGGGTGAGGCGGGTCGGATAACAGCTGCTTGACATCAGTGCAAGGTAACGCGCCACTTTTCCCTGTTAGTAATGGTAACGGCGTTGTAACGCATGAAAAAGTAATTAATTAGATTACCCGTTACTGAAAAAAATAACGCCGTTAGTAACGCCGTTATACTCTAACGCCGTTATTACCAACACTGGAAATAAATGAAAACATGTCTTATATTCTAGTTTCTTCAAAGTATCCACCCTTTGCTCTGATTACTGCTTTGCACACTCTTCATTCTCTTTATGAGCTTCAACAGGTAGTCACCTGAAATGGTTTTCTCTTCTCAGGTGAGCCTTTCCAGGGTTAATTAATGGAGTTTCTTGCCTTATTAATGGGGTTGGACCATCATTTGTGTTGTTCAGAAGTCAGGCTGATGCACAGCCCACAGCCCTATTAGACAACTGTTAGAATTAATATTATGGTAAGAACCAATCAGCTAAGTTAAGAGAAACAAGTGGCCATCATTACTTCAGTGAGAATCCACAATAGAATTAGTGATGAAAATAAAGAAAACACATTGAATGAGAAGGTGTGTCCAAACTTTTGCCCTGTACTGTACATATTTACATATGATTTGGGAGTGTACCTTGGTGCACCCAGGAGGCTGGCTGGGCCTTACATTGCCTATACATCCAAAGCTCTGTCTCCTTGGGGACAGGAAGTTGGTGTCTCTGGTATCTAATGATAAGTTCTGTATCTTAAAAATTAGGTTTAACACAGCTGCACGACTGATCCTGCAAAACTGGAAAACAACGAGATGCCCCACAGCAAAGGTATGGACTGATGAAATGGTCAGGATTTCATCTTGTGAACACATGCTTGGCAGGCTGAACTTTGGGGGTAAGACAACTGAGGTATGGGGTCATTTTGGCAACATGTAGAACTGAAACTTCAGTAGATGATGGAATAATCACACATGTCCTGTGCTGTTTATTTATTTATGTGAATGGATGTGACCCTGTTATGTCTTGTGTAATAGATATATCAAAATGCTGCATCGTTTAAAGTTTAAAGTTGTTTAAAAATGTTACAAATGAATAAAAAAAATTGAATAAAAAAAAGAAGGTGCTCAGTCCTGTAGGTTTTAAGTGTAACTTCAAATCTTATCAAGCAGTTGTAACTTCAGCAAACACCCCTGTCCTCATCCCACCCCTAAAATACTCTAATAAACTGACTTTCCTGTAAAAGTGTTCACAGCTCAGAGCAGCTTCCACCTAAAAATGCATAACTGAGCTGCTCCCTTGTTCCCGCTCCACCTTCCCAGGTTAGCCATCCATTCAAGCAATCTGTAGCTAATAACCAGCGGGTTTAGCCCATGATGAAGATCTGTCTTCATTGAGTTGGAAAAGCTCACCGTCGCCCAGCATTTTTCCTAACGGCGCAGTCCCTCATCTATGAAAGTGCCATAGAGCCCCTCAGACAATTAGGCAGGGAAAAGCTTTATGACCGTTAGACTCACTCAGCGAGCGCCGCTCTCACCGCCAGCGCCGCCAGGAGCGCTGGCTCGTGCAGAAAGGTAATTACGGAGCCTCTCATAATGACACGGAGGAAGCTTGCGTCATAACACCCACAGCCTTTTATCATAGCGCCGTAATTAATTATTATCCTTTACTCTTTGATTCATTCCACTATTCATAACATATTCATACATTCAAGAGAAATTATCATTTCCTTCAGGAATTAATCAAAAGGAGGAAGAGCTGGTGGTCTCTCGAAGGATGATCAAAGACGGTGTTTGTCTACCTTACTGCAGGGCGAGCTGAGGCCGAGGCTTCGTGGGCAAGGTCTCCGACAGAACAGAAGCCTCCACGCTGCAGCTCCGGTCAAATCAAGAGAGACGCTGTGCATGACGCGATTTCAGAAGAGGCTGAAATGTGTCTGGTTAGTGATGGACACCAGTGTTAAGACTCCAAGAACTCTGGACAATGATCCCACAAGGGCTGGGCAGTGTGGCCCAAAAATATTCAGTGCTAGCTTTCTCTATATTTTCTTACAATATCCAAACTGTTACTAAATAAATCAGTATTAGTACTTGTCTGACACCTCGGCCAAAGCACTAAATGATGGATGATCAATAAACATCACCAACATCTCCATACTAAGAAGCAGTGTTGGGAAAGTTACTTCAAAAATGTAATGTATTATTTATTACTTGTTACATTCATTTCAAAGTAATTAGTTACATTATAATATTACTCAAAAAGCTCATTACACATCCAGTGAAGGTGATGTGGTGTCTATCTGACTGAGTTCAGCTTAAGGCTAAAAACAGGAGAATATAACAGACACATTGATGCTCATGGCCAGTGTTGGGGAAGTTACTTTTAAAAAGTAGTGTTTGCTCGTTTACTCGTTACTTTTGAAAAAAGTAACCCGTTACTTTACTTAGTTACCCTCTATGAAAAGCAACTTTTCATGTTACTTTCACATTGCTCGATTTTGGACAAAACCCCATATCTGTTCCTAATGTGAAGACCTACATAAAGTTCTACTACAGAGAACATAACAGTTTTTTCTTTTGTGCTCTTTATTTTACAAACTGTCACATCCCCTGTGGAATCAGAGCTCCTGTCCAGAGTTTCACATTTTGTTTCTGAAATAAGAAACCAGGTCGATAAAAACAAGACCAAAATAATCAACCTCCAGCTGTTTCCTTTCCTAATGTGATATATTACTTTTTAAAAAGAGAAATCTATATAAAGTGTGTTAATTTTCATCTACATTACATTTCAATATCACAGTGCCAAGCATCTATTCAAGAAAAGAACGTCGCTTATAATAAGCAGACCTGGCAACTTTGGCTCTGGAGCATGCTCCATGTGCGTGAGTGTGTTTGATAACCAGGAAACGAGGAAGTGGACAAACTGCCTACTGCAGTCGTGTTTTTGTTTTATTGTTAGGAGCTGGAAGATAATCAGGGGGATTCACACAGACAGAAGAGCCCCAAGAAGAAACTTCTCGTTTAGAAACAAGACCAAAAAAACACGACCTGCGGCCGTAACTCGTGAGATTTGCGGCCCGCAGAAGCTTATAACGAGCAGACTTGGCAACACTGCTGGTGTATATGCAGCAGCTTCAGAGTCAGATCTTTCTGTGGGAAAAGTAACGTCGCGCCACATTAAAAAAGGGACTACGGTTCGTTACCACATTTTCAGTTGTAGCACATTACTTTACTTTTTACCCGAAAAAGTAAAGTAACGTGCTACACACAACAATGCTCATGGCACAATACAAGAAACCATCAGAGCAAAAACAGACAGAAGGTCAAACTCTGGTAAACTGTGTTAGAGATACTGTAACTTTAGGACTAGAGGAGGACTTTTCTCCTCTGATGATCTCACAGAGTATTTGGAGAATTTGTATTTAAACAAACAAACAAAAAAAAAACTCCTCTTCATTTTGGATTGAATTAAAAATGTATTTTAACTTGCATTACTGACATTTGTACTCAGTAAAATATTACTGTGAGTTGGCATTGGTCCAGACAGGCTGGTCTGATTGTTTCAGAAGCTGCAAATCTAAGGGGATTTTCACATGAAACCATCTCTAAGGCTTACAAAAACGGTCCAAAAAGAGAAAGAATCCATTTAGTGAGAGTGCAGAAATGTAGGGTAATACATATATGAGCAATATAAAGCCTTTACTACCTCTGCCAAGGAGGTTGTGTTTTTGTTTGTTTGTTTGTTGTTTAGTAGCAGGATTACACAAAAAGTACTTTTGCTTAAATCAGGAGTTGTTGGTAACGACCCAACTTAGAAATGAGTACATTTTTTTTTTATAATAATCTCACTAATAAAAATATCAGCATGACTCTGAGTGCTAGTTGTTGATTATCAGGGTCATGAATCACATTACGATGGTAATGTTATCATGGAACTATTGCTTATAGGTGGAACAGGAATTTGTGAGCTACTAAGGCCGAGGTTTGCATCTTCAGGTTCTTTTAGCTCTTATTGCAGAGAAGAACAATCAGAATGATCCACAAAGCTGAATTTAGAAACAGTTTCTTTATTAAATCAAGCTATTTGTGTTTAGAAAATCGTAGAATATTTGATTATGCACCAAGCTGCTCAAGTTGCTTTTAAACAAATGTGTATTTTGGTTGTTTGTGTCAAAATATGAAATTCTCAACTACAGGATTTAAAGGTTGTTCAGATGCTCATCGATTTAAAAGAATATACAAATGCAACAAACAAAAAAGTCAGCAGGCACAGAATGTTCATGATCAATTGTTTTTCACTTGTAAACTTGTACTTGAATGTGTTCTTTTTTATTTTTTATTCTTTCTGTATTTGTTTTGTTTGTTTCAGTTGTTATAATCAAAGTGTTGCTGGTGTAGGCTTTTGAAAATCAACTAATGTCAGACCATCTTCTCTCTTTTAATTGGTCAGACAATTTTTATCTTCTTGCTGCTCCTTTCCGATCACTGGGGTGTTGATTTGAAATTGTTATGTGCACTTGTGTTCAAACGCTGTTTTCCATTTTCATTTAAAGACAATAAACTAAATGAAGACTCAGAATATCAGAGGTGATGACAACGAGGCCACAGAGAGGCCACAGTAACATCAGACCGTACATAGAGGACCATTTCTGAACACAACACATTAAATCTTGGAGCAGATTGGCTTCAGCAGCAGAGGACCACACTAAGTGCCACTCCTGTCAGCTAAGATCAGGAAACTGAGACTACAGTTTTCACAGGCTCAGCGTTGCCTAGTCTGATGAGTCTATGTCTGCAGCAACATTTACATAGTAGGGTCAGAATTTGGCATAAACAACACAAACATGGATCCACCCTGCCTTCTGTCAGGCTGGTGCTGATGGTTTGGGGCTGCTTTGTAGCGATTTGACATCATTTAAAGGCAGCTCTGAAAACAAACGAGGATCAAACTAGTTCCTAGCCAAGTGCTCCTGGTGAAGTAGTTCTGTATAATATGAAAAAGTCAAAAAGTGTCTATGGATACCACAATATTGTCCTAAAAATGTACCTATAATACTGAGCCACAAAATGTACCCCTTTCAGGTGTATCAGGATTTTTATACACCCCTACAAGGACACTTTCTTTGTGTTTGGTGAGTAAAAAACTGCTTGACCAGGAAATTCATTTATCATCCCCCAACCTTGGCTGACAAGGTAAACTTTGGTTCAGACCCTGCTTGTCAGTAATATAATGATGGCGTATTAGGGCCACTTAAGGAAATTTAAAAAAATAATGAAAACTCGAAATTTTCGAGAAAAAAACAAAAAATTTTCAAGTTTATAAAGCTGTAAATTTGTGACTTTGTAAACTTGAAATTTGCGAAAAAAAAAAAAATCAGGTCAATTAATCAACATAGTTCCAAACCCAATCTCTCATTTTAATCAGTGTGATAAAGGCTGTAAGCTACAACCTAAAGTCGTAAATTTCCCACTTTCTAAAGTAGTAAATTAAAGACTAATTTTGAGTTTTCATTTTTTTTTTTTATTTCTTGAAGTGGCCCTAACACACCATCATAGTAATAAGTATGTTTTTTTAGATGTAAATAAACTCATTGCATTGCTAAAGGTCTCATTTTCAGTGTTACATCATGTCTTATGTGTCTGTTAAGCAAGGATCTGACTAGAGTTTAATTCTTCTCTGTAGAGGATCATTTGCAGCTCTTTTTCCCTCCCCTTTGGATATGCTAAGATGTGAGGCAACGGGGAGGCTATGATCAGGAGCTTTTCTAAATAATATATGTTAGCAGAGTGGGAGAAGGGCTACAGGACACAGGTGTGATCTATTTAACAGTCAGGGCTTCACCCTGGGACAATCAGAGAAAGCTCATGTGGGTGGAGACAGTATAGCTATGACATCATAAAACCCAGGAATTGAAAATCAAGCATTTTAAGGAGCATTTTCTTTAAAGAGGGATAAAGAATTTCTATGTCAACTGAGAGATTATTAAAAGGTTTCATGTTCTGCTCCACAAGCCACTTTATAACAAAAATGAAATCAATAAAGATGAGTTTTTCAAGACAAGTGAACTTTGGGGAAAATATTTTGTTCTTGTGACTCTTGTAATTTAAAGTATCCAAATACACTTTGGAAAAAAAAATTAAATGCCAACAAAACAACAAAAAACACACTATAACAGGGCAGGATCACAGTTTTTAATGCTAACATCACCTCCCCTTGTGTTTATCAAAGGTATATTTTGGATGCAAATTCTGTTATATTAATTAAAAAGTGAGCAATAAATTCTCCTATAATCTTGATTTTCACTCAAAAAGTTGAGATGTGCATCATTTTAAGTGAAGTTTACTGACATTTTAATATTCTTTGATTTATCCATATCTGTTTTATGGTAATATAGTCAGAGCAAACACTTAACAGTCCAACCTTCTTAAAATTTACTCTCTGCAAAAATGTTTTATAAGATTGGCAACTTTTTCTAATTCAACAGAAGCTTCTGCCCCACTCTTTAAAAACTGAACATTCTCTCAGTTTATGATATAAATATTTATTAGATGTGTGTGTTTATTCAAAGATTCACTCATTTAATTCCAACAGGTTAGTCATTTTCACCTTCCCTTCCATAAAACTAAACACGGTCAGTTCTCCATCAGATATCACGGTGTAAAAATATGGAATGATAAAAGACGTGAAGCTGAGAGCTCATCATCACTGCATGTTTTTAAAAGGAGACTGTCTTTACATTTAATTCATGAAGCTTATGGCCCTTTTCCACTAGCACGCCTTGGCCCTACTCTGCTCGATTTGCAGCGTGTTTCCACTAGCCTGGTACCTCCTAAAACAAGCTAGTTTTAGTACTTACTCCACTCTGGTTCCAAGCGAGCAGAGTCCATACTAAAAGACGACATCACCGACTGCCGGCTACTGATTGGTCAGACAATGTTGTCATCAATGAGTCATGAGCGCGACCACCTAGGATGCTAGCGGTAGCTACCATTAGCTTACCCTCATACGTCTTTTCTTTGCAGCTGGATTGCTCTCGTCCTCGGCTTCATTCTGTTGTATAGCTTCCAAAACTCTCCTGTGCTTCTCAAGGGGTATTTCTTCTTACCACCTGCAGCCTTCTTCTGCTTTCCTTTTTTACTCGCTTTGGGACAAAAAGACACAGATTGTTGTGTCGCGCTCAAAATGACGTCACCACGGTGCCGCTCAGCTGTTTACAGCGACACAGCACCCCGTTGGGCAGGTGACTGGGGCTAATGGAAAAGCAGCACAAGGTGAGTAGAGAGTAGGGCGAATGGAAAATGCCAATGGTTTTACTATGTTTGTTTTCCTGTGTCTTAAATTGTATTCTATTTTGTCAACTCTTTCATGGTCTCTATATTTTTTTGTTTCTTTGTTAAACCTGTTTGTTTGTTTGTTTTATTGTTGATTATTATTATTTTGTTTCTTCACACATGGTTGAACGCATGTATACATATATATGTACATGAACTGTTCTTTGCTTTTTCTTACAGAAAGGTGAGCTCCTTTGCATAAGCTTGATGGCTTCTTGAGCTCTCCTGACACATTCTTTGTTGTCTGAATATTTCCAGTTTGATTTTATGTATCTTTTATAGTGCAAAATCTAATAAACAGACAATAAACAAGTTGATGCAAACAGTTTGGGTTACTTTCTTCTTTCTTTTGGTTCAGGATGGTCCAGTGTATTGAAGATTATTTTCTCTTTCCTTTCCCAAACAGCCCTCATTGTGTCTGATGCTAAAAAACGATGTGAACAGACCAACAGCGCCGTGTTTCAGGTGAGGCGCAGGAGCCATTTTGAGATTATTTGGAGTTGAAAAGCTGCTGTTAAGTTAAAAAGTGCTCTCACAGAAAACAAACAACAACATACATAAAAACATTGTCTTCCCCTCATCATCACAGCTCAACCTCAGGGGGAGAAATGGCACAGTTAGGCTCATAAACAGGTGTCCGACGGCCCCCGGTTTGCAGCGCTTTAATAGCTGTTTGATGTTTTTGATGTCTAGTCAGCTCGATCGTACCTTGCTGCTTGATAATGAGGGCCAATAATGATTCCTGAGCTGGAGGGGTTAATGGTATGTAACCGGCAGAGCTGCTAATTACACGTTACAAACTATTTATCAGAATCTCCATCTGCGCAAGCACCACAACTCTCATTGTGCACGCTAAATTACTCCACGGATTATCATTGTAAAGCAAGTTTCAGTAATTAGGGACCCATACTGCTGTTTTCTTTTTCTGAGTGAACCAAACCACGACAGAAAAGAGCAGAAAAATAGAGCGACTGGTTTATTTGGAGCTGATATTCACATTCGGGCCAAATGTGTGGATGAATCTGCCGCTCCGACAGAAAGACAGATACAAATAGGCACAGTTTTTTTTTCCACTTGAGAAAGCTTTATCCTGAGGGGAGCTTTCACACTGAAGTGAGAGGCAGGTGTAAATTGCGTTGAGAAGCCCACATAGCCTTGGTGAAGTCTGCTTTCTGAGCGATCAGAAGCATGCGAGAGCTGTCGAAGTTGTATGAATAGTGTGGTCCAACAGGCTGTCTCCGCTGTCATCGGCTATCTGAGAAATAACCGTCACATCCCCCAGCCCCAAAGGTGTGCCTGAGACCACGGAGACATGTACCATCTCCTCTTCTTCGCCGTAAATTTTTATTAAAATTACCTTCATTATAAGACGGTGTTCATTATAAAACCAAAAACGCCGGTCTCCCAGGGCCCTGTGGATTAATAAGGACAGCGGTGTATTTTAAGCCGTAAACTCAGCTCCTCACTGTCCTTAATCTCCTTCCTACTTCACAAGGCCAAATTAACACCTCTCCTCAGCTCTGACGGGACCTCATTAGCAAACTTCCAGGGAAAGAAAGAGGAGAGCAGAACGAAAAAGAGGAGAAGAAGGAGGGAAGCGACCAATGACAGCCACCAGCTCTGGGATTAACCCTTTCTCCTCCTCCAACTCCGCGGAAAAAAACTAGGTCGGCAACGTGTTTCTAATCAGTCGCCTGGTTAGCGATAATTAGAAGGCGAGATTGGACGGGAGAAGAGAGGGAAAGTGGGTGGGGAACATTGAAATGAAAAAGAAAAGAAAGAGAACCTGTCATGTCGCAAACACTTCAAAGGAGCCAACTTCTCCTTCAGAAGTGGCACGACGAGGGTCCAAATACCAGGAGGCTCTCCTCTGGGCCTCTGCATCGAGTGGAGGGGGGGCAGCTGAAGAAAGGACCCAGTTCTCGCTCACATATCTATACAACCTAACACACACACAAACACTCGCACACAAACACATACACACACACTAGGGCTGGGCAAAATGACCCGAATGTCATATCAAGGATCATTTTTTCTCTTTGTGATAACAATATTTCACTGGCATGCTAAAAATGGAAAAGGAATCATCATCTATTAATTTTTTTAATTTAATTTTCTTTTTTAAGGACCACTGTATAACAAACATAAGGTCTTCGACGTATAACTTACTTTGTTCTTTCATTCATACGGTCTGATCCATGTTTTGCTGCTTTTTTTTTATACAATATCAGTTATTATAACATTACAAAAATTAGAACATGGGTGTTGCGACACTGTCATATAAGGACACAAAGACAAATCCTTTTTTTAAACATACAGTAAGACAGGCATTTCAGGGATATATACGTTTTCCACTTATTCCAAATCTCCTTAAAATGTACTGTCTTGTATCCTAAAAGAAAAAGTAATTCTGTCCATAAATAAAATAATTCCACTCCTTAATAGATGAATTTTATTAATACTCTACTGTGGGCATTTCTGTCAGTTTGCCTTTACCTCCACATTTAAATGCCAGCTGGCTGTGACGTTACAAGAATTTGCCAAGAATTTTTTCATTTAAAGGTTTACAGTCCTTCAAACCTTTATGCTACGGCCACACTGGACGCAAATTCGCAAAAACGAGCATTGAGATTACATACAAAGTCAATGCAAAGACGCATTTGGACGCAGATTCGCCCCGGCAGCGCGTTGGACGTGTTTGGCATGGCGCGTATGGAGCGTCTGGCGTGTTTGGGGTGTCAAACGCCTCTATGCTCAAGTTGAAAATATTGAACTTTCGACGCAAATTTGCGCGACGCTGTGCTGCGGCAGGAGCAGGCTTGGGTGAAAGTCTCTGAGGAGACAGGTTTTGAAGGTAAGTTCTGTAAATATTCGTTTCCAGCTGGATTTGCCTGCACAGGTCATCACTGAGTCCGACAAGCTCTGGCCCTCTACTCCGCCTGCGCAGTGACACGCGTCACCCCTCAGCTTGTCAAAATGGTCCAGCGTCCAGCCTCGGGCGATACACGTGGCCCGTCACAGGCACTACGCGCGTATAAATACGCCAATTCGCGTCCAGTGTGGCCGTAGCATTAAGATCTTTATAGATTATTGATTGTGATCATTGTTCTTCATTCTTGGACTCTTCTTTGTTTTAAACCAAAGTGAAACATTAGACCATTCAAATTTCCCAAATCCATCCAGCGATCAGCCTGATTCAATGTCTCCAATCATGCAGATTCTTCTCGCCAAGCTCCAGTTAACTTTCTTTTTTTTTAAATGTATATTTTTGGGCATTTTTTTGTGCCTTTATTGATAGGAGAGAGACAGTGGATAGGCTTGTGAAAGGGGGAGAGAGAGCAGGGGAAGACACTTGGCAAACTGGTCACAGGTGGGATTCGAACCCGGACCGGCAGAAGCATGTACATGGGGTGCTAACCACTCCGCCAAACCAGCACCCCAAGCTCCAGTTAACTTTAATCGTGAGCGGCCCAAAGTGGCACGGCCCAATCAGAGTCCTTCTGAGCAGAAAAAGAAACAAGCTACAAGCGACATGACAGCAGAAGGGGCTGCATGAAAAGTTATTAGCATAGATTCTAACTGCTTCAGTCAGTTTTATCAGATCTTGACTGCATGTATTTAGTTAATAAAAAACAAATAACGACACTATAAACTTCTCTGTAGTAAAGATATTTTTGCTCATTCCTACTGGTTGAGATGAGAGTCTGTTTTAAGAAGTGGCTCACATTCTGTACTGCAGTTTTATCTGACTGACCCGTAAAAAATGTTCACTGATGGAACGATCATTCAATGGGATGATACTTTTCCCATGGCTTCTTTCCCAGATGGACTAGTGAAATATCTTGAATGGTCCAGCTTGGTGTGCCAGGTGAAGAAAACGTTTGGGGAGGGCTGAACCTTTCAGAAGCAAATCCATCAGGTTACTGGACAATTGTTCTGTCAATCACATTCATAACGAGCCAATGAGATCGCTGTAGCTGGCTGGCGCTACTGCTGAGATGTGAACTACACAACAAAAGGCATTACGTTGAACAAACTCTCTCAGACATGGAGCAACAGTGTCCTTCCCTATCAAGAGATCATTTTTTATTTCAGTAGAAATGTGGCTACTGAAGCTGTTAGCATCTATGCTAATGATTAAGCAGTCACTTCCTGCTGTCATCTCACTCGTAGCTCAACCCTGACTGGGTTGTGCCACTTCAGGCCGCTAAGTCACTGTAGGTTGGAGCTTTGCAAGATTGGATCTGCCTGATTAGAGACACTGAATCAGATGGATCCAGCTGCTGTGCAAACACTGTCTTAACCAGAGCTAATGACTCATCTAACTCTTGTCACTCATCGTGCTCCTCGACATTAGAACTGGCTAAAAGTAAGAGAGACGGAAATGAACAACACAACTGTGTTTCTGAAGTTTTAAATATTTGTCGAGGGCATTCATCGTGTAGACGAAGCTTTTAAACAACATGGTGGAACAAAACAGAGCAAGATGCAGAGCACATGGGACTGACATTCGAAGCCTTACAAGAGGAGAAAATCAGAGATCATTCACTGGTTTATTGATTTAAGCCACAAAAATATAAAGAATATTATTATGCCTGATTTGTCGGCAAATAATGACTTGATGAGATAAAGTCCTGACTGCCAAACCTGCAAGATTTCATAGTAACAATATTTCTTATTTGTCTCTTAATTTACTTATTGAACATCCTTTAATTTGGAGGTAGAACATGCTCTTTAGAGGTGAAGGGAGGGGCTGCTGTCATTTATAACTTTGTTGCCACTAAATGGTCTAACCTTGATTTTTTTAAGTAGACATAGTCAGGTTTTTATTAAAGTGTTATGCTGATCCTCTACAGCTTTATTATGGTGAAAACAGTTAAAGCTACAGTAGAAATAAATTTGATTCTGACTATATGGATTTCTGTGGGTGGAAACGTCATTTTTGCAGCTTTCTGCAGTTATATTTACTTTTATTTTTAGAGTGTGATAAAATAGTTTGTGTAACCTCTGAACTGAGTTTAAATTGTGCTCAGATCTCTCCTGGGTTTGAGGGAACATCAAGCCCTGATGAGCAACTGCACAAAAAACAAAACTGCTAAAATTTAAAAGCCCAAAGTCGCTTATTGTAAGTGGACCTGGAAACTGTGGTTAATTTCCCAGTGCCAACTGTGTGTGATATACAGTGGTGGACAAAGTACTCAATGCCAGTACTCAAGTCAAAGTATAGATACTCATGTTCAAATACTACTCCAATACAAGTGAAAGTTGCTCAGGCAAATTTTTACTTAAGTTAAAGTACTGGAGTACCTGCTTTTGAACATACTCAAGTATTGAACATACTCAAGTATTAAAAGTACATTTTCCCGTTGACCTTATAATGACTGAAACAATCTACAGAATGCACTGACCTGCTTATAGATCATGTAGAATGAAGAGTTTTAAAATATGCTACAAAGCCCATGGAAATACAGACTGAAACACTAATGAATCAACAAAAGAACAACCACTGACATTTTCTTTCTTTTTTCCCCCTTCAGATATGGCCATGGGTGCTCTGGTGTGGAATTGTCGTCTTTATCTACCATAGTAGCCATCATTACTGCCAAGACGAACCATAACCACCAACGTTAGCTCAACCTTTACCTGTCCGATCGCTGTAGCGCATGCGCGTCTTCTTCTTCTTCGTTGTTTAATGGCGGTTGGCAAACCAACTCAAAAGTGCATTACTGCCACCAACTGGACTGGAGTGTGGAACAGGATGCACGAAGTATAAATAACAGCACTTGAACAAATCACATTTTAGAAGAGAAAATAAATTTCATCCACTGACTTCATACCTGAACCTAAAAGTAAAGAGGCCGTTTATAGAAATGTAGTGGAGTTAAAAGTAGAATATTTGTCTTTTAAATGTAGTGAAGTAAAAGTCATAAGTTCCAAAAAGAAATACTCAAGTAAAGTACAGATACTCAAAAAATGTACTTAAGTACAGTACTCAGGTAAATCTACTTCGTTACTGTCCAACCTTGGTGATATGAGAGCAGAGTAAGAGACACGGTCTTCCTGCAGTATTTACACTTAACTTCTTTCTGCTTGATGTCTTCTGCACAGAATCCAAAATGTGACCAAACAACGGAGCCGTCATTTTTCTTGGCTACTAGGTCCTCTGATAGATTGGTGCTTGTCTCCTCCATGCTGGTGGCACGAAAGTGAACGTAGACTTTATGGAGGAGGCGCGGTCACGTGACTTACACAGCGAAAATAATAAAAATAATCCACTTGAGTAAAATTACTTTGATTACAAGGTCTAAACGAAGAATTTGATTATTTTTTCCATTCTAATTGCACAGCCCTAGTCTGGAGTCACCAGTCAACCTAATGAGCATGTTTTTGGTCTGTGGGAGGAAGCTGGAGTGCCCGGAGAAAACCCAAGCATGCACGGGAAGAACATGCATACTAAACTATTAACCAGAACCTTCTTGCTGTGAGGCACGTGCACTACCTGCTGCCCCGGCGACACCACCTTCCCTCTTTCATTCTGTCTCTGTTAAATATAAACGCTCTCTTTCTCAAACTTTAGAATAACACTTTGCTGTCAGCACGCTCCTGTTTATAGATGACTGTGTCGAGGAGTTTATCTCACTGCAGACGTGACACCAATAAAGGTATTAACACACACACACACTTTTCTATATTTCACCACCTGTACAGTGCAGCTGCAGGGGAGCTCACGTCTCCCCCAAACCACACAGCCAAACAGGCACATGAAGCCCACCTTCTCCTCCCCGTCTCCCCCCGCAGCAGCAGGCCGGGGTCCCACAGCTCACGCCGAGGTCGTCAAGACTACTGCTGGGTAAAGTTCACAAGCCTCCGCAAGCTGTTTGACATTACCAATAAGGTCAAAGAGTATCAGAAAACACTAGAGGATCATATTATTATGTTGTGTGAAAGTCATCAGCTGCACCTACACATCAGAAATAGCCAAGACTTTTATTAGCCGGCTCGCTCGTCAATGTGCAGAGAACAAGCCGGGGAAGGAACACCAGAGAGACGGAGAGGAACCCGGAGAGGCCTGCAGCGAGCAAGGAAAAAACTCATGGCTCATTATCAGCCATCTATTTTATCTACTATGAAACATCTCTAGACTCCCAGTTGGCAGACATCAATGGTGCTTAAATTAATCCTGTGGGTTCCTGTTTGCACAATAAAGATGTGGAAGGGTGCTTCTGATATTTGTGCGACTTTACAGAGGAGTAATTGAATTAGCACACAAATCAACCACAGAGTATTGTGGAGCTCAGTATTGAAGAATGTGATAGCTCCTGCCAGAGAACACGCTTGCTTGGGCACAGTCAATTATAAAGCATTAAAAAGAATCTGCCAATAATCACTTCCAAGAGAACTGAACAATCCATGCTGAGTGTTCTCATGTTTACCGATGATGGGGCTTTCAGGTTAACGCTGAGCGGGAGTTTGGAGGGGAGAGCCAGACTCCAAACATATTTGTGGTATCATTTCCATAAGGCTCGGCTTTGCAGACCATAACGCGGCTCACAAATGTGATTTATGACCTTGGTTTAATGGCTGGAGCAGAGTCTTGGTAGGTATCAGATGACTTTTTCAATATGGCGACGTCAGAGGGGGCATGTTGAATGCACCATCACAACAGGAAATGAGGGCTTGTCTCAGCCAAGAAAATATGAGAAGCCAGATATCTGATCATCTAATGGCAGATAGATGCTACTTCACTTTGACAGAAAAGGCATCAGTCAATACGCTCCAGATGAGCTGCAGGAGAAAAAGTGTGCCGTGGATTCCTCACACTGTCTGTTTCATCATTCATCATAAAGGCACAAGTCAATGTACAAGAACTATAAGAACTATCCAGCTTAAGTCTTGTTTTACAGAATTATGAGAAGCTTAGTCATCAGTAGAAACCCTGCAACGGCTTAACTTCTGTAGACTTTACATGTTTTATTTAGGGCTGCAACAACAAATCGATTAAATCAATGAAAATTGATAATTAAATTCATTGTCAACTAATTTAACAATGAGTGACAATGGCTGGCGTGGTTGGTTAGTGCTAGGGCTGGGTATCAATTCAGATTTTCTTGATCAATTCGATTCGATATCACAAGGTCTGAAATCTATTCAATTCACGATTCGATTCGATATTTATTCAGTCTGGGATATCTTAGTTGAAATAGTGCTGTAAATTTAAAGTGACCTTTTGACCTGGTACATCATTAAAAAATGTTTTAACATGAAGAACTAAACCCAAAGCAGTTACATTAATCATATTCTAATGATATGCATTAATGCATATTCTGCATATTACTTGTTTTTTGTCCAACTCGTATTTTCTTTTGTACTTGTTAAATCTAAAATACTGTCCATCCAAACATCAGCTTTTAAACTTGCCAGTGGTGTCCATATAGTAAGGCTGGGTATTTCCAGCAACTACACGATGCGATACGTACCCCAATACTTAGGCCACGATACAACATGTATCCTGATACACATAAATTGTGAACATTGGCTATGCTTTAAGCAAAATTCTTGACAGGTTTGCTTTTTTCTTATAAGAAGAAAAAGAACAAGGATGAGTTTTATTTGGTTCTACAACTTGAGAGACATAAATTCACATCCTCAAAGATGGTAGACCTAAGCTCAAATTTAGAACATATGTTTCATGATGTAGCTCGTCTTCAACCTTGAACTGTGCCACTGTTAACATTAGCCAAAGTGTATTTACAACAACTGTCAAAATATTTAGGCCGTATCGATTCTGTAGAATCCGTATCAATACACGTATCCCCAAGGAGTGCGATACAATATTTTGCCGAATCAATATTTTGAGCACAGGCCTACCATATAGAGCTTCCACCATGTTTGTTTGCAGTAACATCTCATGAGATCTTGTTCAGTAGAAAGCAACGCTAAACGCTGATCACACCAGACTAGCAGGGTTGATACCACAGGCTGCTTCTCTGCACATCCAAAGAAGAAAAAACTACCCAAGTTAAAAGATCCATCTTTGGATTTTATGGATCGATTATGAACCAGTTAAAGGAAAATTGATTTAAATCGACTAAATCGGTTTTTTTTAACCCCGCCCTAGTTAGTGCGCTTGGTCAGTGATCGGGAGGTTGCAGGTTCAAGCCCAGCTCTGGGCGACACATGGCGATGTGTCCTTGAGCAAGACACTTAACCCCAAGTTGCTCCTACTGCTGCATCAGTGGTGTGTAAATGGGCATGAAAGGGGTGAATGTGTTAGAGATACTGATGGATAACTAACATAGAAACTCTGAACCATAAGTGAGTGAATGTGAGAGCGAATGGGTGTGAATGGGTAGGTGTGACCTGCGGTGAGAAGCAGCTTTGAGTAGTCAAAAACTAGAGAAGCGCTATATAAGCTCAAGTCCATTTACCATTTAATTATCGATTTTCATCGGCAATGAATCACGGGTGTTTTGGTGCATGAAATTGTAGCTAACAGTCGGTTAGTTAGGAAGAGATGAGCCCGCTCTCTTGCCGTAAGCAATTGTAAGAGGTGCACATGTGCACTAGCGACCGTCACTGCACAAAACAACATGTAGAAGGATTCACAATGACGGCATCCGGAGCAGCATCACTTCATAAACAACCAGAAACCTCCAAAAGCTCAGAACATTTCACGCTCAACAAAGCAAAGCAAACAATCACCTACAAACATTTTAAGGCCGACTTCATCTTCATGGGAGCACGACCTCTAAGAAAGAGCTGAGCTGAGAAAGCACGTCGGCGTGTTGGAGACGGGCGGAGACTCGCCTCGGTATAAAGATTATTTACTTTGTTTGTTACATTCAGCAGAACCTTATTTTATTGAATACTTTATAGACAAGACTGCTACGACTTTGCCTGCTTTGTTTCAAGAAGATAAAGTAAGTCTGTGAACATTTATTTAAACAGCATGCAAACAAGTCTGTTAATGTACTTACAGTTTACACAGTGAGTCAAGAAAGAAAAAAGGTGTAATAAAATATTACTGAAGGAAAAATGCTTTTTATTGTCTTTATTGTTGTTTCGAAAATACCTAAAACAAATTTAAGCTTAATTGTAAAGGAAATTGCAAAAACGTGTCATTATCCGATTAATCGATTAATCGTTTCAGTAATAGCTGATAAATCGATTATGAAAATAATAGTTAGTTGCAGCCCTAGTTTTATTGTGCAGCATTGCTTGATCTGCTGTCTATCTGTTTAATGAAACAGGACTCACCTG
This sequence comes from Scarus forsteni, assembly GCA_036419115.1. Lineage (NCBI taxonomy): Eukaryota > Metazoa > Chordata > Actinopteri > Labriformes > Labridae > Scarus > Scarus forsteni. The sequence goes on along the minus strand of JAZDUH010000358.1, from coordinate 1,454,184 downwards.
GGCCTGGAAACTCTTGAGAACAGGTGCCACCATCTCCCGGACCTCCTGCAAGAAGACAACACAAGAGAAGTCATTTAAATCATCCAAATGCTCCACCTGTTTCAGGAAACACACCTGCAGAGAAAATGGCTCCAAAGGAAAAGGACAGAAAAACTTTGATACCAAGCAAATCTGGAAGTAAATTTAAAATCTCTACTACTGACATAGGAAGGGTTTGTGATCGATCATAAACTTAACTGGAAGAAACATGTTGAGTATGTAAAAGGGAAAATCTCAAAATCAATACAACCATGTACAAAACCAAAGACATGTTAAATGACAAAAGCTTACATTTAATTTACTGCTCACTTCCTTATTTAACTTACTGCGTGGAATTATGAGGATCTACGTTTAAAATCACAACTGATAAAAATGTGCCATCATAAACAAAGCAAAGATATTGTGATCATACTAATCCACTATTTTTAAATTCTCATGTTCTGAAGTTCAGAGACTTGGTTTATTATAGAACAATGCAAATCATGTTTAAAGCAAATAATAAAACACGACTAGATAGAGTGCAAAAGCTTTTCATAGAGTCTGAGAGTAAATATGTGCTGAGTGATGCTTCAAAGGTTAAAAAGAAGTTAAAAGAAAATGTATTTCTGTTAAAGGGGTTCAGCTGTGAAATAGTGCTGATCTCAAACTTAAGCAATGTTCTTCCTTTGTTAAGTTCAAAAAATCATTATGTGCATTTGTATTTAGGAGTTATGGCTGTAATTAAAAAAGGGGAAAATAGCTATGTATGTGCATGAGTATGTATGTATGCATGTGTATATATTAGGGGTTTGTGACAAAAAGACACAGATTGTTGTGTTGCGCTCAAAATGACGTCACCGCAGTGCCGCTCAGCTGTTTACAGCGACACTGCACCCCGTTGGGCAGGAGACTGGGGCTAATGGAAAAGCAGCACAAGGCGAGTAGAGTAGAGCCGGGTAGAGTAGAGTAGGGCTGATGTAAAAGAGCCATATGTTTTAGGCACTCTAAACTCTTTAGCCCCTTTAGATTCGTGATGTGTTTGATTCACTCAAATCTGACCAGCTGATGGTGTTTGCTATGATTTAGTGTGTCAAATCACAAGAAGCTGGTTTTGGCAGAATGTCAGGCCTTCGTGTGATTTAACAACCAATCAACACCTCAAAGGCAGACAGAAAACGCAGGATAGACTGAATATTCTCTATCAACAGTTATGGCTCCCCTGTTACTGAGAGGTGCAGCGTTATCATCAGCTGTTCTCGGTTAAATACAGTCCAGTCTGCAGTGTTTGTCCTCAGAGCCAATATATTTCCCTTCACTTAGAAACTGCTCCAGCAGAAACTGAAAGTTATTGCCAAAATGTGGGATATCTCCAGCCTTGAGCTTACGGTATAGGAGGCATAACCAGCAGTAAGAGTTCAGTTTGTCTCATTTTAACAGAGATGGTACCAAAGTCTTTTGTTTGTTTTTACAGGATGCAGATTGATCAAGTTATGATCTGAATTAATGCTTGATGAGAAAGGTTTAAAGGTGCTATGAGGAGAATCTATTACCGGCAACATTAAGACTCTGCTACCCATGAGCACACGTGGCGACTGTTGTAATGCTGCGTTCCAGTAACCTCGGAAATGGGAGTGACATCATCTCCGACTTATCCGCATTCCAGTTGAAGTCGGAAAAAAACATGCTGATCTACCAGGCTATTGTTAGCTGTTGTTAGCACGCCCTGTGTTGTTGTTCACAAATATCACATGAAGAATGTGATTATCACTATGGCAGCATTTTTGTAAATATAAGTCTAACAATACTATGTATACAGCTGATCTAGAGCCACACACCCCAGTCAGAAGTGCAAATAAATGGATTATTACAGGAGCTAAATAACTGTTCACACTGGGGGCATCCATCTTCCATTGTCAACTCGGGGGTGGCGAGGTTTCACCAAGTTCCCAGTAGGAAATTCAGACTTCAGGGGACGTTCCAGATGCAGTTTCCTACTCAGAACCTGGAAATTCCTACTTCTGACTACAACTGGAACGCACCAAAAGACGTGACCCAAGCCAAAGTGTGTGTTTGTTGTGATGCTAATGAATGCAGCTCGGACCTTCCTCAGAACTCTGCATTGCTTTACAACTTCTTTTTTCAACAACTTACAGGATGCAAAGCCACGAGGTAATGTATCTCTTTCTAGGTACGTAGCGGTAGTTTTTGATGTGTGACAACAAGCAATTTTTGGAAAACTTAGTGTCGTAGTTTTGTAGCTGGCTATATATGGCTACTTACAGCCCGGTGCTCTAAGACGTGTCTGAATAATATAAATTTGCTCTAGTTTTAATTGTCTTGTTCCTGAAGTTGAGTATCCAGGCCAGTCCAGCCCTATCTGACCCGACTGAAGCTAAGAAATAGCATTTATAGATAACATATTTAGATGCTATAAAACTCATCTTAAAGTGTGTATTTCCATCAGGCATATATCTAAAAGTGACACTTTTTTTGCAATTACTTAGAAACTCCTCATAGCATCTTTAAGTGTCACAGAAATATTATCTTTTCACATTTTTATCATATTGAAATATTCCATCATAAATCCAAAAGGGCCAGAAGTACAAATTGGATATTATGCCTGTATTTAACTCACATACTTTTTTATTTTTTATTTTAAATTTTAGTGGGATTCACAAATGAGTGGGTGGAGTAATCAGCAGTAACTAGGGCTGAATAATTAATTGCAAATTAGATTAAATCTCAATATGTCTTGTTGCAATTTTCAAATCGCAGACAGTGCAATATTTTTAACCCAAAATGTGTTGAACATTTTGGCATTGTGATGTAGTTTCTTGCAACTTCATGCCTATTTTAACCTTTTTTTACCCAGTTTTTACAACTTTATGTCTATCTTGCTCCCATTCATCTTTTTTTTTTTGGCCACTGTCAGACCATGTTTGGAGTTTTTACATGGTTTTTGAAATTTGATCCCAATTTTGCTGCTATAACCAATTTTCCTTAGTCACTTTTGAATTTTTTGCCCTCTTTTTTTTTGCAATTTCATATCTATTTTGCACCTATTAACTTTTTTTTCTGCTTTCGTACCATGTCTTTTCCCCAGTTTTTACAATTTCATACCTATTTTGCACCTATTTATTGACCTTTTTCCGCTTTCATACCATTTTTACCCAGTTTTTACAATTTCATACCTATTTTGCTTCTGTTCTTCACTTCTCCACTTTTTCTCAAATCTTTTATCCTTAGATTAATTTAATGTCATATTGGTTTTACTATAAAAAGATCTACTGCTTATGTTTGTTTAAGAATACATAAGAGGAGGAACATTAAAACAATTGCAGAGTAAATCGCAATATTGGGGAAAAAAATCGCAATTAGATTATTTTCTCAAATCGTTCAGCCCTAGCAGTAACACAAACACTTCAGATTTATCCTTTTTTTTAATTACTCTTAATCAACGTTTATTAAAGACATTTGCAGATCTTTATTAAATTCTACTAAATTATTTTTTATAACATTGCTGTTTGGTGTCCACTGCGGTGGGCAGATGCATAACTCCCTCAAAATATAACATTAAAAAAAGATTTTTAACTTGTTTGAAAGTAAAGACAAACATTTTAAAAAGTTATTTAGTAATTCATGCATGAAAGGGTTGAACAGAAGTTCTCTGCACATGTGTGTCAGTGTTGGGTATTCTGTTTGTGGGTGTAAGTATTAGTGGTTAAATCTTAAGGGTTTGAGTAGGCATGTTAGAAAAGTGGGTCTTTTCAGATCCAGACTCGTGTGAGCTCCCACAGCCTCAGGTAAGGGGATTGTGCTGCCAGTGGTGACAGCCTGATCCTGTCTTTAACGCCTGTATTATACTGACGAGATTACAGCACTACACTACACACTCAGGCTGAGACAGGCAGGCAGCTAATAGCCCCGGGGCTCATTTATAAAATATACAAATGCTCTCTTGGACTCCAGCTTACATGTCAATAAACCATCATTTCAATGAGGATTATCAAGAAAAGATTCATTCATATCTGTGTAATTCACTGATTCATGTGTTTTATTCAATCCAGGTTAATTGGCACTTTAAATTTGGGGTAAAGAAATTAAAACTACAAAATGAATCAAGGCTCATTCTACAGAAACATGCATTTTTCTGTCCCTAGCCTTAAGAGATATATTACTCCTGAAGAAAACAGTTTGTGTTACATTTCTAAAGTATTTTATTTAAAAAACATATTATTTCAGCTATCACACTATTTGGAGCCATCAGCTTGGTAATATTTGCTTTTTAATCAATTATTTAGAACCCCAACCACAACAAAAGTGCTCGTCCCCACAGTCGTTGATGGAGAGAAAGTGCTGTATTTGGAGTTTAAAAATATGTTTTTCTAAATAAAAAAGTACAAAAATGTATAAATAACTATCAAATATATGATATGAATTACATTTTAAAACAAAATGCCAAATAAGTGTTATAAAATATATTGGAAAGTAGTCGTCCCCTGCAGTCATGTCACTGGTGTTACCCATAGACTGTAAAAAACATGGACGTCATGTCGCTGGGCTTTGTGAAGTCGCCACGAAAACTGCTCCCCCTGGTGACTGGCTGCAGTATAGGTCAACTCTCCGTCTCCCCCATTCATCTGAACGGGCCGTAGTGAAACTTCAAAACATTAATACACCTCGTAGAAATATTTCTCCCATCTGTATGCTGTGGTGATATGAAAGTATTATTGGGCTGCGTGTTTTCCAAGTCCTCTTTTTTCTGAAAAGTTTCTTTTTCATCAGTTATTAGAGTTTAAAAATAATCGCGGTTTACGGCAGCTTCACAATGATTGTGTACGCTGTATGCTGCAGAGTTTTGCGACCGTTTACGACAGCTGCGTCCGGATTATGGTCCAGATTCTCTACTGGCTGCACAATGGCGGCATTCAAAACCGTTACATGGTAGAAGGCGGAGCCACGCTATCCAGTTCTTATAATACATCCATGGTGTTACCATGTGACAAAAGTCTTTTATTTTGGAAAAAGAAATCACTCTGATGACATCACTGGACTTCCTTTGACCTCTTTCTTGTAGATCTATGAAGAGGGACCCTGGTAAGAACATTGTCCTTTTCAGTTTTCAGAAATATGAACATTTATCTCATGATTTCATATGAAGCTTTTAGTTGACGTCACTGGTGTTACCAACTTTATTGGCAGGGAATTGCAAACAAACAAATAAAAATGTATTTAGAAGACATAATTTAGTGAATAGATCAGATTAGTAACATGCTGTGTCATGCTCTGCAGCAGCCATTTTGTTAAAGGGCATTTTTATTAAACTGTCACTGGTGTTACCTTTACTATGGGTAACAATCAGGAACACCAGTGACAATCAGATGTGTGGATACACTTTATTAAATGGTGTTTTGTGATAAATGTACCAAAAAAACAAAAAATCATTAAGCTTTCATTTATGTGTATTCATAAAGTCAATGACATATGTAACAATGTAGTTGAAGTTTAAAGGGACTGTGAGGAGAATCTATTACCGGCAACGTAAAGACTCTGCTACCCATGAGCACGCGCGGAACTGGGAGTGACATCATCTCCAATTTATAGGCGTTCCAGTTGAAGTCGGAAAAAAACATGCTGATCTACCAGGCTATTGTTAGCTGTTGTTAGAACGCCCTGCGTTGTTGTATGAAGAATGTGATTATCACTATGGCAGCATTTTTGTAAATATAAGTCTAACAATACTATGTATACAGCTGATCTAGAGCGACACACCCCAGTCAGAAGTGACAATAAATGGATTATTACAGGAGCTAAATAACTGTTCACACTGGGGGCATCCATCTTCCATTGTCAGCTCGGGGGTGTCGAGGTTTCACCGAGTTCCCAGTAGGAAATTCAGACTTCGGGGGACGTTCCAGTTGCAGTTTCCTATTTGGAATCAGGAAATTCCTACTTCTGACTACAACTGGAACACACCAAAAGATGTGACCCAAGCTAAAGCGTGTGTTTGTTGTGATGCTAATGAATGCAGCTCAGACGTTCCTCAGAACTCTGCATTGCTTTACAACTTCTTTTTTCAACAACTTACAGGATGCAAAGCCACGAGGTAATGTATCTCTTTCTAGTTACGTAGTGGTAGTTTTTGATGTGTGAAAACAAGCAATTTTTGGAAAACTTAATATCGTAGTTTTGTAGCCGGCTATATATGGCTACTTACAGCCCGGTGCTCTAAGACGTGTCTGAATAATATAAATTTGCTCTAGTTTTAATTGAATTTAAAGTTGAGTATCCAGGCCAGTCCAGCCCTGTCTGACCCGACCGTGAAGCTAAGGAATAGCATTTATAGATAACCTATTTAGATGCTATAAAACTCATCTTAAAGTGTGTATTTCCATCAGGCATATATCTAAAAGGGAGACTTTTTTGTAATTACTTAGAAACTCCTCACATCATCTTTAAATGTTAAAAAAAGAAATAAGACAAAAGACATCTTGCCATCCCAAAAATCCACGTTTCTGTTGAATGACCCTAAAGCAGAAGAAGCCAGAATAAAGTTCCTGTTATAATAAAAATAAAGTGGACATTAGATTATGACGTACAAGTATGTTGCATCATTCTGACATGAAGTTCATATCTGCGCTTGCTCTTGTTTTATATTAATATTAACGTGCATGTCTTAATCGTCATTGTCACTGGTTTAAGTGCTTCTCAGCAGAGATCAGAGAAAACTGAGATGTTGGGTCGTTCTCAGGGAGGAGAACAAAAAGATGATACTGTCACAGCACCATGTCAACGTCTGCTTCGTTCATTTTTATGTTTCATCTCAAACCGTCTCTTCTCTTCAATGAAACTTCCTCCATTTTTAATTCTTTACTGACTTTATTAAATAAGACAAAAACAGGACAAACCTCCATGGGCACAGTACAGATAATTTAAATGAACAAAATAAAATAAATTTTAAAAAATCTACTCTCCCCACAAACACAATGTCATCTCTTTATAAGACAGTTTGTACACATTAAAAAAGTGGCTGATATTTTACCAAACAACAAGAAAACTGATTTATTTACCATACTCAAAATAACAAAAGCAGAATATTTCCTGAAAGATTAACACAGTCTAGGAAAAGTCAGCGACTATCAACAGACCAATATGGAAAATAATTTTTATTTTTGCCTTAAAGAAAAAATCCTACTTAAACGGGAAAGTGCTTCAGTGCTGCGGAAGCAATATAATAAAAAATCACAGTTTTATTGGATTTATGTGGTCGTTTCTTGACCTATAGTGTGATCATTTTGGATTACAAAGAGGCGTATCTGTCTTTTAGAACAAATAAGGTTAAAAGTCCAAAACTTGTGAAAAGACAAACATTATTTTCATTGATTATTGATGCAAATTTAAAAGATGGACATGTGTTTAACTCCCTAAAGTCTGTGTCATGTTTGATATGTTCTTTAATAAAACCTCAGTAACAATTTAGAATAACGATCATTTGTAAGACATTTATAAGCTATTAGTAGATATTAGTAGATAGTTAATTAATCATGAACAAACTAAATATATACATTTGTAAATGATTATCAAATCATTTACAACTTCAGTTACAAGACATCTATAAGCTATTAATAAGTTTTCGTAGATAGTTAAAGGAGACATATCATGCTGATGCATGATTTAATACTTACATATAACATAATACATTTGAAAACAAGACCTTACACCACCTTAATTTTCAAAAAATGAGATATTGTATTTTTTCTGATATCCTAGAACGAGATTTGATGCCTCTGAAAATAGGTCATTGTGAGATGACCGTGAGATTTAAATCGTCGTGACGACACGAGGTACATTTCTTTTTATTGGAGTAATCTGATAAAACACTTCCTCCTCTGTGATGTCCGTTAGCCACAAAACCGTCACCGAGGAACACATCCACTAGCAGGGGTATATAGATCCCTAGCTCACACTCACTCATTACCAGCTCTGGCCTGTAGGGGGACTCAATACGCGGCCGCTGCTTTAAGCCTGCTGGAAAATACAGTAGAAGAAGAAGGACAGGCTGGCTCAGCCCCCGATAGAACTGACCAATCAGAGCACAAAGGGCTGAGACGTTGCGAGGTAACTTTAGGTCAGCCTGAGATCCGAGTATTTCAACAAGAGCTTGATAATGGCCTAAAATGAGGATTTTGAGAACGCTATTGTGGGGCAATGAAGGAACTAAATGACTTGTACTGAGGGCAGAAATGCTTTACAGGCATCCTAGTCTGGCATAGTGAAAAGGAGAAACAAGCATGATGTGTCCTCTTAAACCAATCATGAAGAAAATTATTGGTTAACAGACCTTAACCCTAATGATTTCATAATCATTCATAAATTATTTAATAATCATTTACAAATATATATGTAGTTAATTCATAATTAGTTCAGTATCTACTAAGAGCTTTAAAATGTCAACTTAAGTAATAAATGATCAAATAATCGTCAACAAACGATTTAATAATCATTTACAAATGTATATACGTGGTTTGTTTATGATTAGTCAACTATTCACTAATATCTACTAAGAGCTTATAAATGTCTTACAAATGATCATTATTTTTAAGTGTGACTGATACCTCTATCTATTTAATAGATCAACAAATTGTGAAAAAAAATCATCTGAATATAATTCTAAAAAAAAGATAAAAATGTCCTTATGTGGATTATCAGTTGCTAAAAACACCTTATGTATCAAGTGAAATATAAAAACATTCATATGTTAAAAAAAAAACCCATGGAAATTCAGACATTTTTTAAATTTCAGTAGAAAGTTAAATAAACATTTCAGCTCCAAAAACTTTGAATTTTCTGGTTATAAATTAGGTTTAAATGGCTTAAAATGACCTGTGCATTTGGTCAAACCTAAAGTTATGATTATTTAGCTATTCACTAACATCTACTAATAGATTATAAATGTCTTAAAAATTATTGTTATTCTAAAGTGTTACTGATACTTCTATCTAGTAGGATCAACAAATTGCTTAAAAAAATCATCTGAATATAATAAAAAAATTATAAAAATGTCCTTAAGTGGATTATCAGTTGCTAAAAACACCTTATGTATCAAATGAGATGCAAAAATTACATGTTATTATTTTTATTTTTTTTTATTTAGACTTGTTGAATTTCAGTAGAAAGTTAAATAAACATTTCAGCTCCAAAAACTTTGAATTTTCTGGTTATAAATTGAATTTTTGGGCTTTAAATGACCTGTGCATTTGGTCTAACCTAAAGCTCTGATTAGTTAACTATTAACTAATATCTACTAATAGCTTATAAATGTCTTAAAAATGATTGTTATTCTAATGTGTTACTGATACCTCTATCTAGTAGGATCAACAAATTGCTTAAAAAAATCTTCTGAAAATATATTAAAAAAAAGGATAAAAATTTTCTGAAGTGGATTATCAGTTGCTAAAAACACCTTATGTATCAAATGAGATGTAAAAATTACATGTGTTAATTTTTTTTTTTTAATTTAGACTTTTTGAATTTCAGTAGAAAGTTAAATAAACATTTTAGCTCCAAAAAATGTGATTTTTTCTGGTTATAAATTGAGTTTTTCAGGCTGCAAATGGCTTGAAATGACCTGTGCATTTGGTCCAACCTAAAGCTCTGACTCTTGTGTTTTAAGACCATCACAGAAATCTGGAGCAAGTCGATTTCAGCCGCCTGTTTTGACAGCAGGATAACTTTTTCACGAGCAGGCGATTTGGCATTCCAGTTGAAAGTAAGCAGAAAAAGTTGTGCTTACCTTTTTGTAAATGAGCCCCCTGGCCTCTCATCACACTGAGCCAGAGGCTAATGTTACTGCAAGGCCTCAGCATTCAAATATTAACTGAGCCCTGACTCCACACTCATATATGTTAGCTAATTCAGATTTTTCAGAACATAAATCCATGTACGAGCAGGAGCCTGGAAACAGGGCTGGGAGAGTGAGGGTGGAGCTCTGGACTCACCTCTGGGACATTTCTCTTGAACTCCCGGCTCAGCTCGACCAGGTGCTTGTGGGAATGCTCGCTCTCCTCTTGTCGCCCCGCCAGCTCAGACGCCACAGAGTTTAGCTCCCTCTGCAAACACACAAAAGAGAGGAGAAGCTGCACTTCAGGGAGCCTGCCAATGCTCATCCAGTAAAGCTGGGAGTGTACATAAATAAAAATACACTGCTGAATATTAACAATGTAATCCTTCATGATCTCACAGCAGTAATACTTACAGCTAGCCCTGGCCCATAAATAATTAAGCCAAAATAAATCCAATGGCTACAGTAGCAGAAGGCCTTTTAGATAATCAGTATTTGAAATAATCAATACGCTTGCAACGGCTAGTGAGGGAGTAAGGGTGAGGGAGAGGGAGAGGAGGGGGGGAGTCACGTGGAGAGACCCAATAACCTGACAAACACCCTTGCAAACAAATAGAGCTTCTTCCTGAAATGAAAGGCGAGTTTTTGAGGCCTGATTCAAACATCCAAACCCCCCGCTCGCTGTCGTAATTACCACAGGTCAGATCTATTTTCAGCCTCTTTTCAATCTCTCTGCACCAATCTTTATACTGATCCTGCACAGATTTCCAATACATGACCGCAGCCCTCCATAGCTGTAACCAAATTACCCTTTGCTACAACAACAGCCCTGATCACTATTCCATTAATGTCTCGGTGCATCCCTCCTTTACATGTCTGTAGAATAAGACTCCACCCATGCAACATGTCTGATCTGTGTGCAGAGCCTTCATCAGAACCATGCATTCATGCTGGACTCAGCTGCACCACATGCCATCCACAAATCCGATATTATCGATCAGTCATCCAATTCCCGGCTCTTTCAGCAAACAGGGGGAGAAAAAAGGAAAACACATTCAAACACTGCTCTCCTGTGCTGAAGCAGATAACTGTACGTTCACCTTCTCTTCATTTTGATTCACCGGAATGGATGAGGATCTTTTTTTGTAACTGCTGGGTTACTGTAAAAAAAAAAAAAAAAGAAAGAAAAGTAGGGGATTCAATTACCACTGCAAATTTATATATGACGCCGGGAAATTAAATTGACTGTGTTTTAATTAATCTGCAGTCTTACTTAAAGGCAATTTAATAAATCATCGCACATAGAAAAAAAAGAGAGGAGAATGGAGGAGGGAAACTTTGACAGTCTCCTGGGATGGTGGCAGCCTGTCGGTCAGAGGACTGGGCTGTTAATTGAAGGGCTGCTGGTTCAAGTTCTGGGATTTTCTTTTTTGCAAGACATGGTTAAAAAAAGACTGACTAGGGATGGGCATCTAGTACCGATTCAAGCTGTGACCTGAAGTCACATAAAGCTGCTCGGTGTGTAAAGGTGCATTCACACCGGACACTACTTGTACTACCTCGGCGACATTCACATTCACCAGTCAATCATGTAGCATGATGGGGCTGGGCTAACCCCGCGATGCGACAGCCGCCACCACACTCATCAGCGCGATGTCAAAGTTAAAAAAAGTTGATCTATGTCGATGTCATGTGTGGCTGTGCAAGCCAGTCAGCGGTGCGCCGCAGTGGGCGACGCAATTTTGGTAGCTGGGTCGCTTGTGGTGTGAACGCTGCGTTCACACCACAAGCGACCCAGCTACCAAAATCGCGTCGCCCACTGCGGATCGTTGCGCGTCATAAATACCTCAGTTTGGTCACTGGTGCCGTCGACCGTTGCTTGGTGACGTCACGTCCGCTCAAGTTTTACCGTGATCATATCATATATCATATAATAGGATGTATAAGCGGACATTATTCCAGCTGAATCCTTTTCATTTACTTATCAAACACAAAACACTGCAGCTGATGATGCAGCAGCATTATCTGTGAGTTTACCACAGTCTGTCTAGGCGGAACTAATACACGCACACACCGCTGATTGACTGTTGCTGCACAGCCACACACGACATTGCCTGAAAAGATCCAACTTTTTTTGCTTTGAGGGTTAGCCCCACCCCATTGCGGCTGTACATTGACATTGAATGGAGAGTGATTGCCTTGGTAGTACACGTAGCGTCCGGTGTGAACGCACCTTTATGGCCCTTTTCCATTAGCCCTACTCGACTCGACTCTACTCGCCTTGTGCTGCTTTTCCATTAGCCCCAGTCGCCTGCTCAACGGGGTGCAGTGTTGCTGTAAACAGTTGAGCGGTGACGGCATTTTGGGCGCGACACAACAATCTGTGTCTTTTTGTCACAAACCGAGTAAAAAAGAAAAGCAGAAGAAGGCTGCAGGTGGTAAGAAGAAATACCCCTTGAGAAGCACAGGAGAGTTTTGGAAGCTATACAACAGAATGAAGCCGAGGACGAGAGCAATCCAGCTGCAAAGAAAAGACGTATGAGGGTAAGCTAATAGTAGCTACCGCTAGCATGCTAGGTCGTCGCGCTCATGACTCATCGATGACGACATTGTCTGACCAATCAGTAGCCAGCAGTCTGTGACGTCATCTTTTAGTATGGACTCAGCTCACTTGGAACCAGAGCGGAGTAGGTACTAAAACTAGCTTGTTTTAGGAGGTACCAGGCTAGTGGAAACACGCTGCTAATCGAGTAGGGCCGAGTAGAGTAGGGCCAAGGCGTGCTAGTGGAAAAGGGCCAATAGAGAACCAATGTATCTGAAATGTGCAGTAGACTTACTAGCTTACTGTGAGATGAAGATTCACTTATGGTTTGTTATATTTTTTCAGGTGTATAACTGAGACACAGTCTCCAAAGTTATTACACCTACGAGTGTCTTCTTAACAACATCACCACCAAACTAGAAGTAAAATTGAAAACAGGTTCATCCTACAAAAGTGAGATCAGGTGTAATCCAAAGATCAGTCTCGGGCCCCATCCACACAAAGACAAACCGAGGTCTAAATGCATAAGTTTTTGCTGAATCTGCGTATCATCCATACAAAGACGGTGTTTTGGGGGTCTGTAAACAATCATTTTTCAAACCAGATTCCAGAGTGGAAAGGTTTTGAAATGCCGTATACACAGCTCCGTGATTATTGGCTCTCCGCAACTTTAACCAAGAAGTGTTTCTCTTTGGCATTAAATATAAGAAAAAAAAGCATTGAGAAAAAAAAAAGGTATCATTGAAGAGAACGGACAGAACTTTACTTTCAACTCAATGTTGTTATTTAACATTAACAATATTAATCTTTATTGTTTACTTATTAAAAATGATGTATTATTAACATTATTATAACCAATCCAGCTCTAATGATGTCAGACAGAGTTTCTCCATATTTTGAGAAATGTGCTATTTCACTTTTTTACAGGAAGTTGATGCTTTGAGGTTTGTTGGACTTTTTAATCTTCACAGAGAGCTTTTTACACCCTGTCACACATCACAGTCTCCCATTCACACCACACTCACATCCTGATGACAGAGGCTGCTGTGGGACGTGTCATCAGTATTTATTCAGCTCATTCATATGAGTCTGGACACTTTCTACCACGAATCATATCTCTGTTATTTCAAAGTAAATGATGAAATTATTCTATCAGGAGAGTTTTCAAATACACGGAAATACATTCAGACAATTGTGTTTATATAAATATATATAATACACATAAACTCTAATGCTCAGTTCAGAGACTATTAACAGCATATTTGACTTTTGATAAGGATATATGCAGAGACAAAGATATCCAAACTATGGTGCTTAAAAATATTTAACCCCCACCCAGTGTAAGGTTTATGCCTCATGTGGCCTAAATAAACAGCACTGGCAACTACAATATAATTATAATTATCAACAATTGTTCAAATTTATTGTTTTATAAAAAATCTGAAAACACAGTAAGCACCATCATTTCTTGTTTCACTTGCAGTCCCAAACAAAAAAAAAACACTTTTTCAATGCTCAATTTATTTCTGACTTTGAGTTAAAAAAGGTGAAATCAGTTTAAAATATCTGATTCCTCTTCAAAATGTTTGTCTAACAACAATAACATTTTCAGTTTCAAGTTTTAAGGGTTTCCAAATTATTTATGTTGTCTAATTTTTATGACTGTCTACTATACCCACATTTTTTTCCACTAAAGACATAAAATCACAAAGTTAGTTCTAAGTCCAACTTAATGGGCCAAATGCCATATAACACTCAAGCCATAAAGATAACTACTTAAAGCCAGCTACAGTGTGTAGACATGCACATTAAACGTTACAAATAATTTAAAAAAAAGAAAATGCTGCTCAATTAAACAAAATTCATAAAGACACTTTCATCATTCTAATGATTTATCTTGTGATAATTATTGATATCACTAACTGTGTTGAAATAGACTTGTACAGGAAAGGATTAGGGCAACTCACAAAAAAATGGAGTCCAATTTTTTTTAAATTAATATTTCTCTAAAGAAGAAAAAGTCAGAATTCTGAGAAAAAGTCAAAATTCTGACTTTTTTCTCATAATTCCGAGTTTTTTTTTTTCTTTAGAGAAATATTAATACAAAAAATTGGACTCCATTTTTTTTTCTCTTTGGCCCTAATTCTCTTTCTCTCTTGAGTATCTTGGTTATCTTGGACAGCTGTTGGTACAGTTTTGTGTAGAGGCTCGTAAACACAGAATTCCAAAGACACCGGCATACTACTCTTTCCATTTTTTCCAGAAAGCTGCTTTTCCTTTGTGAAGAACTTTGACCTGGACGCTGTCTCATCTAAATCCAGGTTCCTGACACTTTTCTGTAACGCCTTGTATACCTCATAGCACATATCACATGCTGTGATCATACATCAGGATATTGGCATGTCTCATGAGTACATGGAGACTCATATCCTGGTTTCTCCGAGTGCATGAACATGATGAACCAGGATGCTGCTCAAGAGCTCCGGTATTTCAATGCTCAAGTTCACTTTGACACATTGGTGCTATTTTTAATCAATCAATCAACCAATCAACCAACCAATCAACCAACCAATCAATCAGTTGTATAATCACAAAAACAAAGGGAAGAACAAATGTTAAGCTAAGATGTGTTTCAGTGTGTGGAGTTAGTCTGTGGATCAGACAGAGAAATAAAGAATGTCAAACACATGGTAGGTTCAAAACTACTTAAACAGAAGGGGATTGTAAAGTACAGAGCTGTGGTGTGAGCACAAAATGTGGCGTTATCCAGAGTTTGGATAAATGTGAGTTTATTATAGTCTCTCATCAACCAAAAGTAGGCAGAGTAAATTATGAATTTGAAAAGTGTTAGCAAAATAAGCAAAGGCTTCAGCCTACACCTTGTTTTGTTAGTTTGTTGTTAATATGTTGATTGTTTGGCGTTAATGCGGGAAAAGCACCAACTTAGCACTTGTTTGCGTTACATTTTCTCACTTTAATGTTTGTAAGTGAGATTTCATGTTTAAAGTGACAGAAATAAACTAACTAAAAATGTATATATATTGAAATTATTGCTAATTTTTACAGTCTATATTCTGACCTCACACGTTGGCCATATATTAGCTTCACCTTATCATCACTGCATGGGTACATGTATTGTCTTTCCCGTTTTACATCTTTTCTTTACACAGACAGACAGTCAAACTCAAGGGGCTCTAATTTCGTAGACCAGGTGCAGGTACGGCGCACCTGCCCTACGCCACGTCTGCGCCGCGCCGAGAGGGTGTGTCCAGCACACTTTGCGAGTTTCCTGCAGTGCACAGAGAGGCGCACTGCAGGCACAGACAGGCGCATCCATGCCTCCGTCCCTGCCCCTCCGCGCAAGTGCCAGAGAGGGAGGAGAAAAGGCAGGAGTGTCACACCCATCTCTGCACAGACGGTCCACCAAATTGACAAATTGGCAGCGCACGGTGGTGCGACTGACGAAATTAACACTGGGTGCTCTGCGCACCCTGCGCTGTGCCACTAAATTAGGGCCCAAGGTAACAAGTCAGTGTTCATAAAGCAAAGACCTCGTCCTCATGATAGAAAATATCATCATCAGTGATCATGAGATCAGAAATATGGATATCTGCAAAATATCCACGACTGTGCATCCCTACTCGCCAGTAACTTTCTAAGGTTCAACTGCTCGCTAACACAAATAGCAAATCAATCAATCACATGGAAATAACTCAGTGTATTCAGTAGGGGTGAAACTAAATTTCGTGGCACGACAAAATGATGAAATAAAATTCAAAGACACACGAAATAAAAGCATTAAATAAAAAACGCAATGGGGCGCGCGCACCACTGAGAGTTTTTTACCCTCCTCGCCTACCGTAGCAAAACACTCGCTTCGAAATGGAGGAAGACGAGGTCGAGGAATTAGCTGACGCTCCTTCGTTAAATAAATTGGTTGTGTTGATCTATTTTTTCTTCCCATGTAGACGAGAGTGCAAATTTTTAGTTCACCTTGGTTAAGCATGAAGAAAAGAGGCATCATAAACAGGGACTATATGAGAGAATATTCATACTTAACTAAACGGTACAGTGTAAGGCAGGTTTAGTGGAGTTTAAGGATTGATTTTGTTGTTTTGCTTTACTCCTGTATCTCCAAACAGAAGTATAGATGTTTTAGGTACATGGTGAACATTCTGCTCCTGTTAAATCTTCCTGTCGCTGAAAGGCTGTGGCTGAACAGGATAAGGCGACAGAACTTTATAAATTCCTGTTAGCCCTCACAGTCCATCTGGGATGAGCCTTCCCAGAGATTAGAGAGTGGGCTTTCAGAAGCTGGCCAACCTCTACTAGATTCAAATGGCCTCAGACCGGCTAATCTCACCAAGAGAAAATTCCTCCAGAAGTGACTTTGAGTGGATTTTAGAAGTACTTAAGATATAACAGCATGGTGATTCTCTGCCTGCGAGTGCTCGTGCTGCCTTGGTGCTCACTTTTTATTGCAGCTGCTCTGATGAGAAGGGTGAATACTCCGCTGCTGTAAGCAAGCCAAACTGTGCTATCATAATGGCTAAGTTATTTTGAAAGCACCCCCACAGTTTTTAGACCATTACAGAGGAGGGGAGCCTGGGCAACAGCCCGTCAAATGAAGCCGACTGTCTGTCTTCCTGAAGAAGTGAAGCAGAACACATTGTTTGGTACTTTGGGTGTCTTTCTCAGATTGATGAAGGGGGAAACTCCAGGATATAGAGTTCTTCAACGGAGACAAAAGATGCTAAAGAAGATTTCTCTGATGCTTTTTAATCTGAGATGGAAATCAAAAACCAGCCCAAGATAAAAACTGATGGGACAGTTTACATCTGTAAAAGTGCCTTTTATTGACATATTAAAACATATCTTTCAGAAATGTAAATAATTTTGTATAATTAAAATGACATAAGTTTATAATTGTTTACCCAAACTCTGCATATATCTTAGCCTTTAAAAGTGAGATCAGTCCCTATCACCTACATTACTGCCAGCCACTTGGAAACATCTTGTGTTGTTGTGTTCCCATCAAGTTTGACTTCAGTCTTCTTGTTCTCCTGGTTAGATGTTGGTTAAAAATGGCTGACAGTTGAATTCTGTAAAACAGATTGAAGTTGAGGTCACTTCTAATTAAATAAAAGTTTCAGTTCCAGTTGTTGGGAATGGCATCAGCAGTTATATGGATTTCATTCATTCATTCTTTCTTTTCCTACACTGCTGATCCCTTTGGGGTCATGGGGAGGTGGAGCCTATCCCAGCTGTCATGGTGAGGACACCCTGAACCAATCACAGGGCTAAATACAGAGATAGACGATCATACACGCTCACACTCATACCCAGGGGCAATTTCTCTCTAGTCAACCTAATGAGCATGTTTTTGGTCTGTTGGAGGAAGCTGGAGCGCCTGGAGAGAACCCAAGCATGCACAGGAAGAACATACAAACTCCACATAGAAAGGCCCTGACCAACCCGGGGATTGAACCACTGACATTCTTGTTGTGAGGCAGGTGCACTACCTGCTGCACCACCGTGCTGTCGTATAAGGAATTAATGAAAAACTAAAAATGATCCTCCTCACATTTTCTGATTCAATACTTTCTTTTCTAAAGGTGTTTGTGGAATCAGTATCTTTAGACTACATGCTTATCCATTTCCTTATCAGTGTCTTTGACTAAAGCTGTGTTCGAAATCGCTCAATATCACTGATACAGTGCACTATATAGTGTGCTCGCCATTTCGTAGTGTTGTTCAAATTCTCAGCAGTTAATTTCATTCACTATATAGTGCACTACAAAATACCCACAATGCACAGCAAAAGTGAGTGTACATACGATGTACCCTATATTGTACTCCCGTATACCACAATGCAATGCGGTCGTGTTTTTCCATAGAAGAAGAGAAGGAAGGTCGTTAGGCGCTGCTTTCATTCACATTAAAGTATCTTTAACGTGTTCGTAGCGTAGCTCTTTAACGCCTTTTAGCGGCTGTAAACAGCTTCGAAATTTACTACTCATCTTCCCGAGTGCCCTGTTTGTTTACGTGAATTTTGGCACGTCCACTTCTGTCACAGGAATATTTTGCTCATCTGCTGACGCTACGACGTTTAGAAAATTTCAGTGTAGTGTCCGAAATGTCGTTTGGTCATTCCCTATGTAGTTCACTATTTCATTTACACTACATAGGGGATAATGAGTGAATGAGTGAGTGGACGATTTCGAACACAGCTTAAGTGTTAGATGCCATGCCGAACAAAGACACCATACTTTGGAGAAAGAGGCAGTCAGCAACAACAACAGCAAAGAAGTTAAGGAGGTCGTCGTGGAGACTGTGACTGAGTGTAAATAATAAAACATAAAACTACTCAGTAAACAATGTCTGTATCTATGATGATGAGCAAAGCAGGAAGCATCTTTAACAAGCTTTAGCTTCTATCCATGCAGCTCTGCATTAAACATCAAGAGTGTCATGTGTTTGAGGTTGTTGACCGATGGAACCAGTGCAGGCTGAATATTTGGATTAATTTCAATTTAACCTGCCACCCCACACATATTTTTGCTGGCTTGTGCATGGTTGTTTAATTTTTCAATAGGTCCTTTATGCAGTCCTTAAAACAAAAAGAAGACACTCCAAGGCACTCTCTTAATACTATTAAAATGCCTTTATTTTAATGGCATGGTCATGTAGACCTTTAAAACCAATTTTGACGTGTTTTGGCATCAAGCCTTCATCAGGAAGTCATGCAAAACACGGTTACAGAGTTTGTTAATTGTTTTTTATTGTTTATTTTTTTCAATTGTTTTGTTTTTAATTGTTTCTCTTTTTTTCTTATGAAGAAAATGTCCAGCTTTGTCTATGTTTATATGTTCTTTTTGTAAGTTTAAGTTCTCTACTGTATATTATATGTAAAAATAAAATATTCATTCATTATTCATTCATTTTTGTACTTGTTAAACTTCATTATAAGTACACATACTGTCTGTTTGCTTCAGCATCACATATAAGTAGTCACATCTCCTCACTTGCTCTCTTCTGATGAAGACCTTGGACCTTTATGTCACATTTGTATTTGTCATCCTCATTAAACCGACTTTACAGCAGCCTCTGTTGTGCCAACCTTTTTTCCTGGACTGACTTTTCCACACGGAAAATCCACAGCAATCAATATGGAGTTGGATCAATAAGGAGTTGGATCAATAAGGAGTTGGATCAATAAGTAGGATCAATAATAGCTTTGGTATCAATACACTTCCATCAATTCCCATCCCTTATTCTGATTGGCCTGTGCTCAGAAAATCAATATGTCAATGTCCACCGATATGTGCATCAGTTCAGATTCAACAGAATTAAAATGGCTGCGAATGCTGTGACTGTAGAGACAGAAGGAAACAGTAATGAGCTCTGTTGTTATAAAGTCTAAGGGACATTTTAATAAGCATTCAAACAAATGCCAACATAAGGTCAATGGGAACACACGCTCAGGAGATTTAGACTCTATAACATAATATACTGTAAGCAAAAACTACATCCAAACATGCCACAATCACAAATTCTCAAACATTATAATGTCTTTAAAAGGATAAGCAGAGCCAGCTGGCCTGTTTGAAGAAATGCTAAAGATGCTACGGCCTCCAGGTGGCACCATGAAATAATGAAAAAATTCATCTTCAAAACCAGTAACTCTTAAAATATGAAAGCTCACATTGATTCAAATGTAAAGCAATGCAGATGTAATATAACTACAAATTATAATACAGAAAAATTAAAACTGTTATCATTAGGGACAATAGATAAATCTATGCT
The DNA here is from genome assembly GCA_036419115.1 of Scarus forsteni. Classification (NCBI taxonomy): domain Eukaryota; kingdom Metazoa; phylum Chordata; class Actinopteri; order Labriformes; family Labridae; genus Scarus; species Scarus forsteni. The sequence continues at coordinate 1,433,977 of JAZDUH010000358.1, read as the reverse complement.
TTTTGATTTATTTTGTAATCATATATAATATATGATGGTATATATATATATGGAGAGGGGGTGCCATGTAATATCTTCCCTAGGGTGCCACATTAGTAAGGGCTGGCTCTATGTTTAAAGAAGTTACTAAAAAATACTTAAAATGCAAACTGGGGCTTTTCTCATTTTTAATTATCCTCTAAATATATCTAATGACAGCACTAATGTTGTGGCTAAACATCAGCTTTTACTTTGTCAATCTTGTTCATGCTTTAACTCTTTTTTTCTTTTGACAATGACATTATCTAGCCTTGCTGAATCTTTCAAAGTATATCTGGCAAGTGATTGGATGGACCACAATCATTACAGCCAATCAGATAATGTTGTAGGCGGGCTCTACTAAGTGAAACACAAGTGCAACTTCATAGCCTATGACTCTTTTCTATCCACAGTGCTTTCACTGTCATTTGTTTTTCATTTCATTAAGAAAAGTACTTCAGATCTGATCAAAGTGCTACTTAAACTGTTAGCATTAATGCTAATCTCTGTACATGTAGTCACTTCCTGTTGTTGTCTAGCTCGCAGCTCCCACCACTTCCTGTTTTAAGGGACTCCGATTGGGTCATGCAGCTTTATGCTGCGTTCACACCGCAAGCGACCCAGCTACCAAAATCGCATCACTCACTGACTTAGCGTCGCGCCTCCATAAATACCTCATTGTGGTCACCGTCGCTCAGTGACGTCACGTCCGCTCGAGTTTCACCGCGATCATATCATATATCATATAATAGGATGTATAAGCGAACATTATTCCAGCTGTATCCTTTTCATTCACTTATCAAACACAAAACACTGCAGCTGATGATGCAGCAGCATTATCTGTGAGTTTACCGCGGTCCATCTAGGCGGAACTAATGTCCTCATTGACTAATGTTTCCCACACGGACATAAATTGTTACACTGTAGTCCAGATGAAAAACTTTCGGTCACGGGCACGGTCACACACGCACACACCACTGATTGGCTGTTGCCGCACAGCCACACACGACATCCCCTGAAAATATCAACTTTTTTACTTTGACATCGCGCGACAAGCTATGTGGTAGCTTAATCTTTGGTACTTAATGGTGCTTAGTCTTTCTAAAATAAATCTAAAGAAATTTACCTTTTCATTAATTTTAATTTCGTCCATGTGCACTTGTTTTTATTAGCTACAGTCTAGTTTTCATGAGGGGAAAAAACAATGAATCTACTAATTACCTCCGCTAAGGAGGTTATATTTTCAGGAGAGTTTGTCTGTCCGTCCGTGAACAAAATAACTCAAAAAGTTATGGATGGAATCTTGATGAATTTATCAGGAAATGTTCAGCATGGGAAAAGGAAGAACTGATTCAATTTTGGTGTTGATCCGGATCAGCGTCTGGATCTGCCATGATGAAACATTCAATTTTCATGAAAAACTACTGAACTAAAATAGATATCATTATGAATCCAGTTGCTAATGGTATGTTTTCATAGTCAATGAGTCTAAATATTTAGATGAAATAAAGGTAGGACTAATATTTATGGTAAAAATCACAATATGGGTGAGGACTGTGGCGCTGGCGGAGGTCTGTGCTCTTCGAGTGCTTTTCTAGTTAACTGTGTCTAAGGACTTAAATGTCTATAATTGATGAGGTAGGTTCCTTTTAAACCTCGTTCATCTTTGTTCCTCTACCAGCTGTCATTGTGAATTCTGCGTCAGACAAAGTCCACAAATAATGTGTTTTCCAAAATGTAACGTGGCCTCTGTAATAGAAATATATTCAGTGTCACGAGATAGCAGGAAATACCCAGCCCTAGTTTCTAATCAGATTTAATCCATTGAAAGATCTGTACCAATATGTTAAGCATGATCCTTTCTGATGTCTCTTAGCACACCTTTAAAGGTGCAACGTTTTTTTTTTTTTAATCATTCAACAGTTTTTATAAAAAGATTATCAGGACTGAATTTTTAGTGTGTGGCAGTCGGGTCAATATGGAGCTCCTGTCATTAAGCTCCTGTCAGTCAAACATCCAGCCATAATTGATGAGCTTCCCCAGAGGAGGTTGGACCTGTCGCCGAGGCTGGAGGGACAGAAAAGAGGAATTTTGAGCATAGCAACAGTCCTGGTGGCCGTGAGGCATGTGAGCAATCACGGAGGCTCTAGACTCAAACAAAGACCAGGTAACACAAAGTTTGTTGGATTTAAAGGACACACCAGCTGGCTTGAGCAGTTTAACTGTGAGTCCCATAAAGGAATTACCAGGCGAACATGAGCCGGATCAGCACCTGAAGCACCTTCACACGACCAGACAGGTACCTGAATCAGAAGGTCTAAGGTTGACATGAGAATAACACAGTACTGACTACAAGAGGAGGCAATCTGTTTATTTCCTATTCCAAATAATTCGGCCTTCCTTAACTTGTTTGACAGTCTGTGCAAAAACCAGCCATCCTGGGAGTTACTGTTAAAACAAACATACTGTTAACCATGGAAACAAGATAAGTTCTATGTTTATGGTTACGAGTGTGCAGCTGTGCTTTTATTTTTGTTATTAAACTTTTCATGACGTTCACATGTTAGAGGTTTATTTTGACCTTATAACAAATTTAACAAGCACAGTCCCAGACTTGTTACTGTTCTCAACATCTGTAACAATGACATCTAAGAATGTAAACAGCTAAAAAAGCAAATTTAAAAATTCTATACTACATCATATCCAAAATGCTTCATCTGGGCATGAAGGCAGATTTTGTAAAACCAGTGTGTAAAAGTGCACAAGGCTCTGACCGTGTGTCAGTCTGATGTTTGTTTTGATCCAAGAATTCTTTCCCTATATGTAGTTAACATCTCAAACATGATGCAGTTGTGTACAGCCTGAGCTCTGTTGTGAAGATAGATAGATAGATAGATAGATAGATAGATAGATAGATAGATAGATAGATAGATAGATAGATAGATAGATAGATAGATAGATAGATAGATAGATGATAGATAGACAGACAGACAGACAGACAGACAGACAGACAGATAGATAGATAGATAGATAGATAGATAGATAGATAGATAGATGATAGATAGACAGACAGATAGACAGACAGACAGACAGACAGACAGACAGACAGACAGATAGATAGATAGATAGATAGATAGATAGATAGATAGATAGATGAACCTTTATTGTCCCCCAAAAAAGGGACATTTGTTTCCACAGCCTTCCATATCATGTTGCCAAAGCACACCATCACACTGAACACAAACATAACAATGGACAATCACAACAAAAACTAGAAAAGCACTCGGAGAGCGCAGACCTCCGCCAGCGCCACAGTCCTCACCAATATTGTGATTTTCACCATAAATATTCGTCCTACCTTTATTTCATGTCAATATTTAGATTCCTTGACCATGAAAATATACCATTAGCAACTGGATTCATAATGATATCTATTTTAGCTCAGTAGCTATTCGTGAAAATTGAATGTTTCATCATGGCAGATCCAGACGCTGATCCGGATCAACACCATAACTGAATCAGTTCTTCCTTTTCCCATGCTGAACATTTCCTGAAAATTTCATCCAAATCCATCCATCACTTTTTGAGATATTTTGTTGACGGATGGACGGACGGACGGACGGACGGACGGTAGAGACAAACAAACTCTCCCGAAAACATAACCTCCTTAGCGGAGGCAAAAAAGTGTACAAATAAAGAGCAAGACAGCACTTAACATTGTCTATCAAGTAGGTTAAGTCAAGGAGGTAGACTGTTCCTTTGGTGTCCTCCACTAACACTCATCCTCATCGTCAAGCCTGTTTACAACCGTGTGTTCATGACACAGTTGGACAGGTCTGCAAACACAAACTAATCAGTGAGTTATCTCACAGTTAACTTTGTTTTTACATCAACAGTTTGAGCTATGGTTAGAAAAGAAGCACTGCTCTGATCCCAGTCAAGAAGCATCAGGGAAAATCTGCTTTAATTACTGAAACATGTCTGTTATTAGCTGTAGGGCGAGATTTTCTTGTTTTGACATTTTTTTATTTCACTTTATTTTATCCATTGATTTATTTATTATTAGTTTTCATTATTATTACTTTATTTTTTCTCTTTTGCCAGTCCTCTATCTGCCCTCTTCTTTTTCTATCTTCCTGATGAGATGTTGTCAACCTTCAACAGTCTAAAATTTATCTATTTATCTGTAAATCTATTATCTATCTACTGTCTCGTCATCTCCTTGTCATTATGCATTATACCAGCTGTTTCAATCCTACCAGTTTATTTCTATTTTCTTTTATTTTGTTGCTTTAGTTAACGTGACCCTCTGTGCCTTTTCCTTTGACTCTCTCTGATTGTTGATTTTATTTTGCCTCTTTCTGCCTTTGTTTTGTCTGTTAAAGCACTTGTTATTTTAAAGGTGCTGTATAATAAAGCTATTGTAACTTTTAGGTAGTTACAATGAGCCACAGTCTGTTAGCAAGCAGCTAATTGGTTGTAAATTTGAGCACACACACAGCTTCACACATTTCAAACAAACTGCACTTTTCTTTAAAAAAAGATAAACAACAACACCATTAAGTTGTTATGGAAAAAGTAGACAAACACGTCAATATACAGATACAACCACTTCAGTTTCCCCTCCCAGTCAAAGACCAGCCAACTTCCAGCTACTGAGGATCTGAAAATGTGTTTTTGTTTTTTTCTCAATTTCCACACATAGTGGAGTTATGCATGGTCAAACTATGAGTAGAAAGGGTTCAGGTTTTAAACATCATCATTAAGGGGGCTCTCATTGCAGCCATGAGGTGGGCAGGTCCTAACACTTTACTCTCACGGACCAGCCAAGGAAACTGGGGATGATGGGAATAGATTCATCTGCATGCCAATGATTAGCATTAGCCCTAGTGTATTTGCATTTGTGCTTACTTGCTAATATCCCTTTCAGACTAGCCAAAAAACCTGTTAAAACCCGGTAACAATCTGCTCCTGTTGGCAGTTTGAAAGGGTTTAATCGATTGACCCTTTAAGCAACACTTTGGTTGTGTTAAAGGTTGGATGAGTTCAGAGGGACATCCAATCACAGCTGCCTTAGCTTGGTGGTGGTGGGATAAGTTGTGGAGCGATCCAATCAGAGCTGCTCTCTTTATGAATTGATATATTCATGTAGAGCAGGTTCACTGTTTGTTGTCAGTTCTGGTATTGTAACTGAGATGCTCTGCCAGGTAGCCTAAATAAAGGTGACTGCATTTCACACAAAGGAACATTTGTTTCTGTTCATTTAGACATTCAGACTTTACTAACATTCAATAAAGGCTTAGTAGATGTTAGGTAGGTAGGTATGTAGGTAGGCAGATAGACATCCAGACTTTACTAACATTCAGTAAAGGCTTAGTAGATGTTTGATTTTATCCAAGAGGAAAACAGGACTTCAGAAATTCAAGGAAACATAAAAATGCCTTACCCTTTCTCTTCAGATTAGGGCTGAATGCTTTGAGAAAATAATCTAATTGCGATTTTTTTCTCCAATATTGCGATTTACTCTGCAATTGTTTTAATGTTCCTCATCTTATGTATTCTTAAACAAACATAAGCAGTAGATCTTTTTTATAGTAAATCCAATATGACATTAAATTAATCTAAGGATAAAAGATTTGAGAAAAAGTGGAGAAGTGAAGAACAGAAGCAAAATAGGAATGAAATTGTAAAAACTAGGGGAAAATTGGCAAAAAAAATCCAAAAGTGGCTTAGGAAAATTGATTATGGCAGTAAAATTGGGAATTAAATTTGAAATTAAATTTCAAAAACCTTGTAAAAATTCCAAAAATGGTTCTGACAGTGGCCAAAAAAAGATGAATGGGGGCAAAATAGGCATGAAGTTGTAAAAACGGGGTTAAAAAAGGTAAAAATGGTCCAAAAGTGGGAAAAAAGTGTATGAATAGAGGTAAAAAAAAAAAAATGGGCATGAAACTGCAAAAAACTACATCACAATGCCAAAATGTTCAACACATTTTGGGCTAAAAATATTGAACCTTCTGCGGTTTGAAAACTGCAAAAAGCCATATTGCGATTTAATCTCATTTGCAATTAATTGTTCAGCCCTAGTTCAGATTTTAGTCGACTAAATTTGCAATAGATATCGTTGACTAAAATGTTGTCAAGGTTCATCGACTAAAACTAGACTAAAAGTAAAACAACTTAGATGAATTTATTAGGACTAAAACTAAAAGATGTTTTAGGCAACAGACTAAAAACTAAATTTAAGAAAAGTTAACACGGCTGTCAGACAATAAAGGGAAGTATAATCCTTTGTTCAGCTCCACAGCCCGGTATACTAAATGATCATGGCCCTACACCTGGATTATGACACACGCTGGCTGCCCAATCTGTGTAATTCTTGTGATTACAGAAAGTTTATGCCGCTAAAGCGTTAGCATTAGCAGCTTTGAAACTGCAGAGCACAGAAATGTTCTGAACAATCAGTCCATGAGCAAACGAAAGCTTCAGCTAAAACACAGAGCTCACTAATTTATTGTGTTGGAGAAGATTCTGACATTGATTCATTAAACCGAGCTCGTTTTGATTACATCTGTCGTGGTAAGCAATTTTCTGGCCTTTCACAAAGACAACCCATGGTGGAAAATGTTGACAACTGGGAAACAAATCTACCAAGGTACTGCAAAGAGGTAGACTGAGTCAAAATCACTATTGTGTGCAGCGGGCTTGGACAGCACAAATTAAAGAGGAAAAAATAGGGAGGAGGGGGAGAGAGGGGAAAATGCAGATGGGGTATTATTTTTCTTTTTGTATCCCATCTAATTGCAATCATAGGCAGATGTCTGAAAGTGTGACAGCATCAGCAGAATTGCTGCTGAGAGCACAGAATCTTTGTCTAAAAATAATCAGACATTCTGTGTGCTGCTGTTTGTTATAATGGTAATCGATGCTGGAGGCTTTGAATTCCATCAATTTATAGATCCACTCTGTTCTGCCTGGTGACTGTACTGCCTCACAACCCCCATGGTATACGCACACCAACGCAAAAACACACACACACCCTCACGCAAGGTCTCACACAAAAGAGCCGCACACGAGCGGGTGTGCAGACACACACATGTGCTAAAACGCACACATGGGGACTGCAGAAAGGCAGGCCAGTGTGATTAAGATAAGTGTAGTTTCCTTTCATACATTCCTTGTCGCCTCCCGTTCTCTGTCCAGAGCTGCTCAGATTAGCCCCGCATCTCAGACGCCACATTTGAGAAGGGGGACTGATCAATAAATCAAATCACCACAATCAATGGCCCCAATCACTGCAGTCTCGTCTGGCTTCAACATTATTACTGGCAATCCCTTCAGCCTTTGGGGGGGGCGGGGGGCAGTTTGTGGGGAGGAGTGAGGAAGAGTGCACGCTGGCGCCCGTCCACATGGAAGATCCAACATGAACTCTTATCTGTCCTACCCCGGCTGAATATCAGTTAAGGGCACACAGCCGACTGTGTGTGTTAGTGTGTGTGTGTGTGCGTGTGTTTGTGTGTGTTTGGTCCAGATGGAGCGATCTGGGCAGGAGGAGCCTCTGACCTCTGTGACCTCGCTCTAGGACTGTGGACTAAGCATGAGGCTGATGACTGAAGAACTGAGCATCAGCTTCTACCACCTGGCATACAGCGGTGGGCGAGCTACCTGTAAAATGTAACAAGCTACATTAGGAATGAAAACTACGAAATAACAGCAAAAGGAATGGCAAATGAACCCGAGCTTTTTTAGTGCTTTTCTAGTCTTTTGAGTCTTCACACCTACACATTCACACACATTCACTCACTGATGGTTCTGAGTCTCTATGTTAGTTATCCATCAGCATCTCTAATGCTGTGTTCACACCGCAAGCGACTCTGCGATCAAAATCACGTCGCCCACTGACGTAGCATCACGCATCCATAAATACCTCATTTTGGTCACCGTTGCCGTCGCTCAGTGACGTCATGTCCACTCGAGTTTCACCGTGATCATATCATATATCATATAATAGGATGTGTAAGCAGACATTATTCCAGCTGTATCCTTTTCATTCACTTATCAACCACAAAACACTGCAGCTGATGATGCAGCAGCATCATCTGTGAGTTTACTGCGGTCTGTCTAGATGGAACTAACGTCCTCACTGACTAATGTTTCCACACGGACATAAATTGTTCCTCTGTAGTCCGAAAGAAAAACTGTCTGTCACGGGCACGGTCACACGTACACACGCCGCTGATTGGCTGTTGCCGCACAGCCACACACGACATCGCCCGAAAAATTCAGCTTTTTTTAAACTTTGACATCGCGTGACGAGTGAAGCGATCATCTTGTACGCAGCAACATCGCGGGAGGGTTAGCCCCATGCAATTGCGGCTGAACACTGACTTTGCATGGAGAGTGATCGCCGAGGTAGTCCTGTGTTGGCACCTTAACACATTCACGCCTTTTTATACCCATTTACACGCCACTGACACAGCAGTGGGAGCAACTTGGGGTTAAGTGTCTTGCTGAAGGACACATCGTCATGTGTCACCCCGAGCTGGGCTTGAACCTGCAACCTCACTGACCAAGCCCACTATCCAACTGCACCACCGATGCCCCGGAATAGCCAAATGAAGGGAGCTCCTTCATTTATCATTTATTTATTTATCAAATTATTTTTAATCTATTATTTTCATTAAGTGGCATTTTAAATCAAAATGAAAATATGATGATAGCAATTACAAACTAATAGTTATTAACAATAGTAACATTACTGATGTTCCCATTGTTGTTACTACTCTACAAAAATGATAAAAATTATACCATTTACATACACACACACACATATATATATGTGTATATTATACATATATATATGTATATATACATATATATACATAAGGGCTGAACAATATGGACAAAATTTCATATCTCGATATTCATGCCAGATATGTTGATATTGATACGATATGACTAAAGGTTTGGTAAAAACCAAGCGGTGCATTCAAGAGCAATCAAAAAATGTAATCTGTTGTGACTTACAGAGCTGTACATGCAGGATGAATGAGGGGGAAATATATATATCATTTATATTGTTATTTAATTCCATAATAACATCTTGAATGTTCAAATCTCGCTATCAATACGATAATGATACATCTTTCAGCCCTAGTTCATGTGAATGGTTGTCTGTGCCCCCCATGACCCCAAAGGGATAAGCAATATAGGTAAAACTGTAGGTGGATGGATAGTCCATCTGAGTATGGGCACCTATCAAAAGCAAATCCAGCAGGTGATTGGACGATCCTTTACTTTTAATGCTAAGGCAGTAATGCTGGAGATTAAAATTAAAAAAGTAAGTTTCGATGTAGAACAATCTCTCCCAAAGTTAGCGAAATTGAAGAAATGCTTTCTGAGTAGTAACAACTAAAAAAATATGTGATCTGGATCTGATAAAACTGCTATGGAAGCAGTTAGCATCAGCAGAAGTCACTTCCTGCTGTCATCTTGCTCACAGTGGCTGTTTCTCGTTATGTATGCTTTAGCTTACTTTTGGACTTGTGATAAATCATCAATCACAGTCGAAGTTCTGTTCCAATTCAAAGTCCGCATTGAAAGAAGTTCGGTTCACGTACATGAATGAGGACTCACTCCGACCCTTTCGCCAAGTCTGCTACCAAACATAACTTGAGAAAACTTTTTGCAGATACAATCCCACAATGCAATGCACACCGTTCAGCAGGAAACTTCAGCATGACAGAGGAGAAGTCGCACAATTGTAAGTAACAATCACTGCCTCTTAAAAGTTTGAGTAAGATACATATTTTTGAGATTGTTTTGTTTGAAACCTGAATGTTGATACTCTAACTGGACGATGTGCGTGGTTACCAACTGACAGGGTTGGGGGTATTTTTTTCCAGTAACAGGTAATCTAATTAATTACTATTTAAAAAGTTGTAACGTCATTACCGTTACCGACAGTGAAATGTGGCGCGTTACATTGCACAGATGTCAAGCAGCTGATATCAGACCTGCCTCGCTCAGGCAGGAACTGCACCGCTAACAGACAGATGAGAAAACTCGATGCCAGAGTTGCCAGGTCTGCTTATTATAAGCAACTTTTGGCTTCTTCTTTTTCTAACTTGCATGTGTATATTGGGAGTTGTGGGTTGCAGTTTTTTTGGGCTTGTTCCATTAGTGCAGTTGCTTATTAGGACTTGTGCCCCCAAATCATCAATACGAACCCAATTCAGAAGTTATTAAAATTATTTTATCCACCCTAACACAAATTTAAATTTTACTGTAAAATTGTTTCAGCCTAAAATAAATCCTCTTAGACAGAATTAAACTGATTTCTAATGTGGCTACTACTGTTTTCACCATGATAAAGCTGTAGAGGATTAAGATAAAACTTAGATAAAACCCTGACATGTCTGTTTGGTTACAAAAATCAAGGTAAGACTGTTTAGCAATAACAGCAGCCCCTCCCTTCACTTCTGTATAAAGAAAATAATGTTTGATAAGTAAATTAAGAGACAAAAAGAAGAAATATGACTTTGAAATTGAACGTTGATAAAAATTAAAACATGCTTCATGTAGGTTTCTCTCTTTAAAAATGCTTATTTCAATCACAAAATCTGGCAACACAGCTAGCTGCAGCAGCGGTGAGTCTGGAGCGTCTGTGGAGTTAAAACTGGAGTTTTCAGGATGGAAGTAAAAGAAGTAAAAGTCAAGAACACACATGTGAAGTGTCCATTATGTCCTAAAGCAAAGTGTTTGTCTGTTGTTAGTAAATCTAAAATCTAGAGACCAAAAACAGCGAGAACTCCCAAGGAAAGATATTAATCTAGAAGGAGGGCATGGAAAAAAGTATTAGAGAACCACTGGCCTGATATGCCACTGTTACCACCATAAGTTTACAAATGAAAAAAAAAATCTGACGTCTTCATGAGCAAACAGCAGAGACACGCAGCAGCCATCATGCATCTACATCTCTGTCCTGAGAATCAAACAGATAGAAGAATAAGTCTTTAGAAAGTTTGGTTTGAAAGTGTTCCTCACAGCAGACTGTAATGTTAACAACTGACTTTTTGACAAAGATTAGACGCTCTCTGGATTATTTGTGCATTTTGCTAATGAAGCAGTGATTCTGTCTACACAGAGCGGAGAGATGTAGGTAGTGTTAACATCATAAGGACTTACCAAGAGAAAAAAATCACATTTAATTTTGACACCTCTCATAACTCTGGACTAGTAAGTCTGATAAATCATCCAAAATAATTAATCCCCAGTCAGTCAGCCTGTCTTCAAGCGGCATGCTAAATCTTACAAAGGAAGAGGAGGCGTGTGAGCGTTACAACCATCAGCAAAAGGTGTGACTGGTGTTGTCAGCCATTATTCGTCATACCCTGCTTCATTTGGAGAGTTTTGGTGCCTAATGCACTGGAGCACAGCCTACTTGTCAACACTTTTCTCTATTTTATTCAAACAGCTGAACACACACGTGCATGTCTCTTAGTTCACACTGGGACCACATCTGAGCTCGATGGAGAGAGTCTAATTCAGTGGATTTTAAAGAGCGATTAAACACAGTATCAAAGAGCATCATGCAAACATCTTAATAAAGCTCTTTCAAAAAGATCTGCTCTCAATCCGCTGAATAACTTTAAATGTCCTCCAATTAGAAAATTCAAATTACAATCTATGAGTGAATGCTGCAAACGAAGACCAATTACAACACCTTATTTATCATCATTATGGCCCACCATTGTTCTGCTCTTTTCAAACTCTGTGGTTACAATCAGGGTGTCTATTGTCATCGTGCCGTACAAGCAGGGTGACTAATTACACAGTCCTATGATTCATTAGCAGACTAGTGGGTTGAAACCTGAAGAAGACATGATAACCTCAGTCGGCCAAATGATCGGCTGGAATGGAGATGTGAAAGTGACAGGCGGGTTGAACAAAGGCATTCCTCTGTGGAGGTGGCAGAGAAAAGATTAATAACAACAGCCTTACTGGGTGAGCTAAAATGTTCATGTTTTCCTTGCATCAGCAGCGCAATAAGCCGAGTTTTAACCATTCACACCTGTGTTCTTCAAATGTGCAGTGTGAAGAATTTGGCAGCATTTTGCCAAACATAAACGGTGAATATAGGATGTAATGTATCTATTTGTATGTAAAGTCCATAAAACGTTTGTTTTATTTTTATTTAGTTAGAAAAAGCTTAAAAAAAATTACATTACCATGGGCCGCGCTCATGTAGGCCAACCTAACTATCCGCTGTGTTGTCTACGGGTGGATTTTAGGGATAAAGAGACTAAACGCGAATCTGTCCGCCAGTTCTGAAATCTACTTGGAACCAGGTGAAGAAGAGGAGAGAGGATGGCAGTGGATGTACAGACAGTAGGAGTGTAACGAAATGGTCAACTCACGAAACGATACAAAATACGAAACAGGGCTCATGATACAAAATAAAGATTATAGAAAATCCCCAACAGTAGGAAGGTGTGCAAAAATGTCATTTTCTTTATTTTCTTCCTAATGCAGACATACAAAAATATTGCTGCATCAGTACAAAATAAATGCTCTTTAAAAAAAAAAAAATTAAGTTTTTCCCCTTATTTAGACTACAGTGTAAATACAAACATAAAATCTCAATAAAAAGTGCTTTGTTGTTGTAACAATCAGGATAAGTACATTCTTGAATGAAAAGGAAAACAAACAGCAGTCCTCAGAGCTGCAGTTTAGACCTATAAATGTCTGAACTGTGAACTATAATATTTAGCCTATAACAGTGCATATACTTCTGATCTTCAAGTATGATCAAATTCTGTCAACTCAACAGTAGATGCAAAAATCAAATATTGTTTTTTATGCAGACTTACACAAACATACAGTTGCTGCCTGTCTCCAGTTCAAAGCAGTTGGTAGTTGTAGTTGCCCAGTATACGGTGAACTGTAGCGGCATATTTTGCACACAGTTGTTGTTTTGTCAACAATCTTCTCACCGTTCTCTCGTCTTTTACATGGGAAGACAAAATTGGTCCACACAACCACACACACGTTTTTTTTTATTTTGTGCTTTTATTTCATGCGTCTTTTAATTTTATTTTGTCAGTTTTTATTTTGTGAAATTTCGTTACACCCCTAATAGACAGTTGTTACTCTGCACTTGGGATTTAAATTGTGTGTATTTTACAGTTAAAGTTTTGGAAATGGAGGACTACATTTATTCAAAATCACTCGAGAGTCTGATAACTTCTTTCGAAAAAAAAGACAGCACAACAAAACCAAACAGAATCGTGATAGAAGACGTCAAAAGACAAGGGTAAAGACTGGTGCTGCTTTACAAGGTGGAGAGCCTTGTTTACAAAGTTATGTTTGAAGACTGACAGGTAAGGGTGCAATATGCAGTTTTATAACGTTTTGTTTATTATGTTTAAATTGCATTGTTTATTGGGAAGACACTCAATTTTAGCAACAGTGCAGACTGTTAACAAAGCAAATGGCTTTAAACATTTATCAACGTTTTCATTTTATTTAAAGGTGCTATGAGGAGAATCTATTTCCGATGACATAAAGACTCTGCTACCCATCAGCACACGAGGTGACTGTCGTAAAGACGTGACCCAAGCTAAAGTGTGTGTTTGTTGTGATGCTAATGAATGCAGCTCGGACCTTCCTCAGAACTCTGCATTGCTTTACAACTTCTTTTTTCAACAACTTACAGGATGCAAAGCCACGAGGTAATGTATCTCTTTCTAGTTACGTAGCGGTAGTTTTTGATGTGTGACAACAAGCAATTTTTGGAAAACTTAGTATCGTAGTTTTGTAGCCGGCTATATATGGCTACTTACAGCCCGGTGCTCTAAGACGTGTCTGAATAATATAAATTTGCTCTAGTTTTAATTGTCTTGTTCCTGAAGTTGAGTATCCAGGCCAGTCCAGCCCTGTCTGACCCGACCGTGAAGCTAAGGAATAGCATTTATAGATAACCTATTTTGATGCTACAAAATTAATCTTAAAGTGTGTATTTCCATCAGGCAGATATCTAAAAGGGAGACTTTTTTGTAATTACTTCGAAACTCCTCACAGCATCTTTAACACAACAGGGGCCTGTACTACGAAGCTGGATTAGCTCTTAGAGAGATAACTTCCTGGATAAGTTTCTGATTTTCCGCACTATGAATGTGGATCTTTTTTTATCCAGACACGTTGCCCCGGTAACTGATGCTGAACGCCAAACCTGGTCCGGAGCAGGTTAAGTTCCAGGATAAGAGCTCACGGGGTGTGACATACCGCCCGCTGACCAATCGGTTCTCTCAGGCGGGCATAAAAGACCGCACAGTCACCAATTTGCTGTCTTGGAAAAGGGCTTGCCCATTTCTGCCAGAACCGGTTAATGTCGGTCTTGAATTGTAAGAGGAGCGCTTGTCGGGAAGCGTTTTTGAGACAGAAGTAATCGGCTTGATTTACCAGAAGAAATCTTGTACGAGAGGTACAGATTTTCACGGGAGGGACTTCTATACATCTGTGACCTGCTGGAGCCTTACGTGGCAAATAATGCACTAAGGTCATTTTGAAAATATGAATGTGATTTTCCTGGTCAAACAAGTTAAAAAAAATTAATTGCGTTTAGACAAATGTAGAGTATTTATTAGTATGTTGACCATGATGTTTTAGCAACAATAATGGACACATAGAAAAATCATTCTTGTCAGTATTTTTATGTTATTTCTGTCATTGGTGTTAACATATTTTAGGTTACAATCACAGATTCATGAATGCAATAAAATTAATCTAAAGGCACATATCACAACATCTGAAGACTGCTGACAAAACTCCATGAAATAAAACAGTAACTTGTTTAATTCAAACTATTTGACATTATTTCTCAATGTCAGTGATAACGTTTGATCCGAGGATGTTTACTTCTGAGAAAAGACAACACATGCTGATAATTGTACTGAACTTTATTATGGATAAAGTCAAGTAACATTAATTTTGGTTTAAAGTTCAATTACATAAGTAATCATCATATCTTAAATGTTGTCTAATGTAATATGATCTCCAAATTTTGGTAGTAACACCATGAAACTGAGGGACAGAATTTAGTTTGAAGAAATATTTTTAAATATCTAATTTACATTTAATTTCATTCATAGATTTATCCCAGTGTTATCAACACTGTCCATTTATTATTTTAATTAACAACAAAGAGGAAATGTTTTACACTGTCCAATAGCGGTGAATCATGACAGTGGGACAAATGTTGTTTTAGATCCAAAGTACACTAAAAGTGAAATTAAATATTATATTTAGGCTAATTATATTACATTTAAAATAAAAAAGATAATTATTCATCACCATTTAAAAGACTATTTAATTACATAATTTTGGTTTGATGTGGACGAGTTCTTTATTACATTTTAAGCGATTTGTGTTTCTGGAAAATGTGGAAAATGTGGAAAATGTGCCGGCAATCCCTCCGGCTTCTCGCGGCTACAGTCGTGTTGCTCCTGGCCTGGATAATACTGCAGTACTCCTCATACTTTTGCAGGATTATTTGCTGCTCCTCTGCCCTGAAGTAGGCTGCTCTCTTCTCCGTTGTGGAAAATGCTCCGGGGCCGCTAACCACGCCCATTTTATGTGTGCGCGCACAGATCCCAGCCGGACTCACTTATCGAGTTGATAACGAGCCTCGTAGGACAGCAGATCTGGATGACGGAGATCCGGTGAAGTTTAGCGAGATGTTGCAGAGTTATCCTGGATGACTTAATCCAGCTTCGTAGTACAGGCCCCAGATTGTCTATGTTTATAGAACTACTTTTGCCTACGTGAGGTAAACTGATGGTTTGGTTTCCTATGTCTGATATAAACCAATCAGTTTTCAAGTTATCATGCAATCACAAAAACTGTGATCCATCATTTCTCCTTGGGGGACATATACAAGTTGGAAAGAAGTTAAAGTAAAAGTAAAACAAACAATGTTTTCTATGTTTCAAAGTGTGCCGCATGGTTTGCATCATTAATCATAACTCGATTAAAGACGGTTAAGCAGCCATGTTCACGATCCTCTTTGGTCTTCACAGGAGGACGTTTTGGTTACGGTTAGGTTCATTCTAGAGTTTGAATGCTAGATGTCGCTAAAATGCCGAACTCTATACACTGCACCTTTAACTCTGATACGTTTTAAGTTAGGACTACAGCCTGTTGAGATCTGCAGACCAGCTTCTTCTACAAATCCTTAATGAAAAAAGGTGATCCAGCCTTCTCTGTTATGGCCCTTAAAGAATGTTCCGGCCTTCCCTTCTTTTAAATGCTGTCTTAAGATCTGTTTTTATTTGTTGGGTTTAACTCAGCTTGAGAGCTGCTTGGTCTCTGTTTTTATGTTTTCATGTGAGTCTTCAGTAGTAATCTTTTATTGTTTAGTTTATCTCTGCTTTATTTTATTCTGTTGTATTTGAATTGTAGTCAGTAGGCAGCACTTTGGTAAACTTCACTGTTTTTAATATTGTGCTTTATAAATAAAGAGGAAAGGATTGGATTGGATAAAAAGCTGCAGTCTCTCTTCTGCCTCTCTGGCTCTTTTTGCAGAGCATTAACACAAAAGTACCACGGGAAGACGACTTTGTCTTGTTTACATCAATCCAGCAAAGTTATTTGGGTTAATTTATGATACTCAAGACTTTAGGGAAGTTTCAGAGCGCGCAGATAAAACTGGAGTTTGTAAAATCAAAAAAATGAAGATGCAGCACTGCTCTCCCTGCTGGCTTTGCGTGCTCCCCTCTCATCCTCTGCTGCATTCACAGTGAAGCAGATCTAACAGAGGTGAAAATACTGGCTTAAGTAGGCACTGTGAATGAGGCAATTAAAAGAACAAACTATAACATCTGACTGAAGCAGGTAAACCCCGGCAACATCACATCTGGATGCACTGGCCTCAGAACAGCTATGCTACTTAGTTGCTAGCTAAGCAGTTCTTAGGCTAAGTAGGGATCCAAGTGAGCTGGAAAAATAAAGCCAATGCAAAAACGCAAAACTGTCATCCCTGCTGCAGAAAACGTGTGAGTTACATTAGTGGTTCCCAACCTTTGTGGTCTCGTGTACCCCCCGAGCCTTTTTGTCATACCCTGAGTACCCCTTCATTCATAAGTGTTGATGATTCTTCTAAAGCAGAACGTAACACTAGTGATTAATAAATCAAAATATTTTATTTTATTTTAATAATTTGATCATTTAGTTCTCAGATTAAACTCAAATTTAAGAATAATAATATATAAAATTGTGTTTTGAAAATGAATATGTAATCTAAATAAATAGAGACAAAATCTAAATAATCAATCTGCCTTTGTTGATTATAACTGTTGTAAAGTTTACCACAAAACACCGGTGCTCCTTTGAATAAGATCCCTTTAAACAGACATTTAAGCTTTAAAAATCTGGAACAAAACACTCAAAACAGTTTCTCTGCAGGCTTCTCTTAACCCTCTCCTGAATCCAGAGCAACTGGAGCAGGTTAGTAGCTGTTTAATTTAGCTCGTCTCTGGTTATTGTTTCCCCAGGAAAACGAGTTGTGGCTCAAATGTACAGTTCTATTGACAGACTTGACTCAGTACTTCCAAGTTGAAAATAATTTTTCCACGTACCCCTGGTTGGGAATCACTGAGTTATATGGCTGCTTATGGGGAAAAAATGGGTCTGCAACATGATAAACTTAAAGCCTTGTACAACAAACAGCTTCAGTCTAAATATTTATTTCATTTACTACATTACCTGTTTGGGTAATGAAATGATTGATGGACAATTGTCCAATCACCTGCTGGATGTGCTTTTAGAAGGTTCGACCCATCCCCAAACACTTTATATGGACTCTTTCCCAGCTGGACTAGCGAAATATGTTCTATATTCTACATATAGGACAGTAAATCTGCTGTGTCAGGTTCAAAACTGATTGAAAAGTACAGTTTTCTATCATTTTGCTATGCTGTCCCCACAATGCCAATTTTTTTTTTTTTTATAAAATGAACAAATAATTGCTTTTTTCAGTGTTTGCTTTGGTTTCTGACTGCCCATCCATCCATCTCTGATCAAGATAAACAAAAAGGTTCCCCTTTGACTTTGCTGTAATGTTCAGGGAATGTTTCCCATGGCACAAGGTAGAGCTGGGCAAAAAAATCAATTAAATCGATTAATTAAAATTATTTTCTGCAGAAGATTTAAACAATTTAAAATCGATTTTTTATTCTTGCCTTAGTCCAATTGTAAGTAGTTGCAATTTTTGAAAAAAATTACAATTTTTTTGATGGTCGGCCTTGTAGGTTTTGCACAAGCACTAAAATCTGGGATTTTATTTGCAGGCCATATCGCCCAGCCCTGGGACAAGGGAACAGTGATTAAAATTTGTTGGTGTTCCGAGTCTGGATGCAGATCCAGGCATTTTGTGAAGTATTCCTCAACATTGCTAGACACAGCAGTGTTTTCACTTTTCTGCAGTTAATGCATTGAGTTCTGAGCGGATTTTGAGTTCATATTCAAAGAATGTTGGTAATGGCTCAGAGGAGAAGTGATTGATTTTACTGGAGATTCAAATCCAGACATGAATCCTGGAATATTTCTGATCATATGTTAGCATTGTGCATCCGTGCTATTATTTTAAACTTTGAATAAAAACAATGAATGTTGGGTTAAGGTCTGAGCTTTCATAGCACATCTGGTTTCATTCTTGTTTGACCAAAAAGTTTGGTTGATTCCATCATTAAACTGGTGTGAAACATTTGATTAGCATGTGCCACTAATAAACCTCAGCAGCTTGTATCTCTTTATCCCCCATCCCTATGCAAGGCTAACGTATAAAGGACAATATGTGCCGATGCTGAATCGATCCCTACACTGTTGGCTCTCCTTCTGTTTGCTTTGACTGTTCTTCTAGTTTCAAAGGGAGAAAAATGCAATAATCCATTCAGTGCATGGGATATTTAATGAACCCAAATACTCCAGAATTGCAACATAAATCAAATCAACACCTGGGGGGTGTACTAAGAAAGAAAAAAGGAGCGAAGGGTGGAAGTTGAACAATAAAATTGGGGACGAGGATTGTTTGTTGTATCTTTTAGAGTGAGAGGGGACTGTGTCTCTGAAGCTTCACCATTGAGGTCAGTGTGGGAGAGGAGGAAGACTCTGAAGATGCAGCCATCACCACAATGGCCCACTTTCACCTGAAACGAGGAGCCGGAGCGATGCAACACAGCTAACCTGCGATTGTTTATTCTCTCTTAAGAAATGTCAATCTGTTCACTCTCAGGTGTGCTGCTCTTCCTCTTGTTTTTGTTGTTTTCTCCCCCCTACTCTCCCCGTTTTCCCTTGTCGATTGCAGCAAGATCAAAGCGACGCCGCTGGAAGAATCTGAATATTTCAGGTGTGGAGAGAGGGCTGCGTTTCACACCACCTGTGTGGAGCTGAGAGACGGGTCCCTCCTCTCGCTCAGACTCGGTTAGCGTGGCCCCTGGGGCCCGGCGACACAAACTAGGGCCACCTGTCTTTGAGAGAGGGAGCCCTCCTTACCCTCCTTCTCTCCATCACACTTTCATTTTACAGCATTTGAACCAAAAATAAATGAATCTAAATGGAGCGGTGAGAGTGGGAATAAAACCAGTTTCAACAACAAGCAGTGGAGAGCTTTGAGCGCCGCCACAAAGGCTTCCAGATCTGCTGCAGAAAGGGAGCAGCCACTTGAAAGGGCAGCTTATACATGAATCATTTTATAGTTTACCCGCTCCTGCAGCAGAAGGTAGCTCTCATATATTAAATGCCGAAGCTGGTCAAGAGAATCACCGGGATTACAAACAAAGCATGCGCCGAGTGGAGCCGGGCTGAGATGATTCTCATCACATCATCAGGGCTGCCATTGTGACCCAAAGCAAATAAAAAGAATCCCCGATGTCCACACCAGCCTTAACAGTTTGATGTAGCTGCTCTCCTTGGAGGGCCGTGTGCCTTGACATGTGTGCATGTGTAAGCACTTGTGCAAAGGCGTGTGTATGTGCGGGCGGACGCGTGTGCAGGGGGGCGTGGAGCAGGTTCCACACTACCAGCTCCCAGCCATGTCTCTCAAAAGGGCCGTAAAGTCTTTACAGCAAATTCCTTACATTCATCTGTGTCAGAACGCTCGGCACACATTAGGCGTTTACACGGGAGGAAACACAATCTATTTGATGCTACACTGCCCACACGTCCAAAGCCCTCCTCCCCACACTGGAGATTCACAGTGTTTAACTTCCATTTCATATTCTGAACAGGCAGGCAGACAGGCAGGAGAGAGCGGGGATGGAGTCCATCGTGCTGTAAATCAGCATTTAAACTCGCGGCTAAATGTAATCTGGAAGGAGTCAACAAGAGGCCCTCGCATTATGCCTCTCAAGATATTTGTTTTTATCTATTCTGGAATGTGCAATTGATTTTTGTTGTTGCCTCTAATGATGTATGCAAACAGTGGACCAAAAAAAGTCACACTTCATTTTTTCCACCCCGACTGCAGCGCGCCATCTTTTAATATCAGCGGTGCTTATGAGAACAAGTGGAGGTTAATCTAGGGAGCGGGTCACAGCCAGCCGGCTCTTTGTAAATGTCAGCTGGGAGATCCAGGCCTTTCTTATTACCACACTAAACCAACAAGGCTGACGGCTCAAAGACGGATGTGTGACTCCGAGGTGTCTTCCCCCCACTTTTCACTACCATGGCAGACCAGAGCCAGCACAGAAAACCTTATTAATCAATCGATTTATCGCCATAAATCAGGCCAGGCTTTGATTGTATCAGCAAGTCATGCAATCAATCAATTAGTCAGAGCCTAGCAGCCCAATTTGCTTAAAGAAAGATGAATGCTCCCCCACATCATCCATTTGGTTGTCCGTTTACCCATCAAACACGGCTGCTGTTGACTCCCAGGCCCAACATGCATCCTTTTATTGATTTCTGCAGATTAAACTTGCAAAGGAATCAAAGGACACTTAACTGACTGGGAATAATTCTGCCTCTCTCATTTGTAGTGAAGTATGTTCTCCGCTCTCCTTTGATAGTGTTGCCTCATATCTTCAAAACAACAAAGTGTAAATATTAAAATCGAGAATACAGAGCAGAGCTGGTACCAGTGTTCCAGCAGAGCGAGGCAACAACTGCAGAAGAAAATGTTTAGCAGAGAAAAGGCACAGGATTGGAAGGATCTGGGTTATTATCAATCAATTAGGGATGTAACGGTTAACGGTAATGATTACCGTGTCCTATTAAAATTACCGTTATACCGTGTTTGATCATCACACTGTGTCATAACTCACGGTGATGCTGCTCTTGCCTGGAAAGCCTGAACCATGTGCTACTCGAAACCACAGAAGTCAAAAGTCTGGTCAAAGTTTGGATTTTAAAGGATGTGGAGGGGAAACTGTCTAAAGCACCAAGCTGCAGCGAAAGACAAAAAAGTGCGTGATTAAAACTGCTGTAACTCCTCGAGTAAACGAGCAGAGAGAGAGAGAGTGAGCATTCAGAGAGCCATACCTGAGCGAATTACAGGAGGTTTATCAGGATTTTCTGTGTAAATAATGTATAAAGGTTGTAAATAACAGCATTAGCATCAATCTGGAGTGAGTTCCTGTCGTTCATTCGCTGTTTACTTGCCATATTACGTCATATAGATCATCTTTTTTTGTCATAGTTCGTGTTTTATGGATTTAATTGATCATAATTTGGAAATATTAAAGTAGGAGATGTGGAGGAGATCTGCCATGGAAAGGGGAGACCAGAGGAGAGTCATGAAGGGGGCTAACTGCTTCAGGGACTATTGTTAGTAAAATGAAAAATAAATAAATAAAAGGCCTGGACATGGTCTAATATAACGAGCTGTAACATGGACACTAATGCTGCAGGTTACATTTATTTTTGGCCATCTCAAAACTTTGAACATGTTAATTAACAATTGTGCTATGAGGAGTTTCTAAGTAATAACAAAAAAGTCTCCCTTTTAGATATCTGCCTGATGGAAATACACACTTTAAGATGAGTTTTATAGCATCAAAATAGTTTATCTATAAATGCTATTCCTTAGCTTCATGGTCGGGTCGGACAGGGCTGGACTGGCCTGGATACTCAACTTCAGGAACGAGACAATTAAAACTAGAGCAAATTTATATTATTCAGACACGTCTTAGAGCACCGGGCTGTAAGTAGCCATATATAGCCGGCTACAAAACTACGATACTAAGTTTTCCAAAAATTGCTTGTTGTCACACATCAAAAACTACCGCTACGTAACTAGAAAGAGATACATTACCTCGTGGCTTTGCATCTTGTAAGTTGTTGAAAAAAGAAGTTGTAAAGCAATGCAGAGTTCTGAGGAAGGTCCGAGCTGCATTCATTAGCATCACAACAAACACACACTTTGGCTTGGGTCACGTCTTTACGACAGTCGCCGCGCGTGCTCATGGGTAGCAGAGTCTTTATGTCACCGGAAATAGATTCTCCTCATAGCACCTTTAAGCATTTATAACAAAATAATGAAAAATATCTGACAGAATTTCCTGACACAGTTATTGACAAAAAGACAAAAGAACTGTTAAAATTATAATATTAAAGGAGTTAAATGATTTCAAGACTGTGTAAAAGTACTTTTTGAACATTTTGAGGACACTGCAGGTGATAATAATGATAACCGTGATAATTTTAGTCATAATAACCGTGATATGAAATTTTCATACTGTTACATCCCTATTATCAATCAGCCCGCTCAGGTTTACACGCCACGGCGAAGAAAGGAAACAGCTGGATGCACAAACTGTGGAAAACATATGTATAATGACATATTTGTTTCATGTTTCATCCCAACTGTGAATTCCAATCCACATTGTGACACCGGCTGCCTCGGTCCAATGCCTCCCATCTGCAACTCGGTGTCAGGGCGTCTCCGAGGACCGGCTGGGAAACTTTGGGGACGACAAAAAAGCGACAGGAGCAAGTAGAGCACGACAGAGTGGGCTGCGGCAGCCACGGCGTGCCTCTCCCCCAGCGGCAGGTTGGGATGTGGCAGACTGTGGAGAGGAAAGAACACTCGGATCCCCCGGGGAGGAAGTCTGTGGTGGGATTAGAGCCCCACCAGACCTGGTTCTGCTTCACACCCCCAGACCCTGCTGTGGTGTAGCCGCAGGGGGAGCCTCGGAGATATCTGCAGGGGTTTTACACTTCTCCCCAATCTCCTAAAGTCTCACCATGTAATTAGAGATAAAGACAGAGGGCTCAGCTACTCAACCTCAATTCTCTCAGCTTCACACAAGGCTGCCCACCCAGAGCCCCCAGAGGAGCTCCTCAACACCGACATGACACCAGAACCTGCAAGAGCGAGCAGGTCACCAAACCTACACGGTACGACACACTAGCCAGGTTTACATGCACTTTTTTCATTCGGATTAAACATCTCAGATGAGCTGTTTAAATTTGAGATGATCTATTCCGATCCGGTGTTTACATGTGCCACAACATTTAGACATGTGATTCGCACAAATCTATTAAACATCAAGTAATTTATCAAAGATGGCGGTGAGTAGGTGTTTTAATGAACTATTTGAGGGGTTGTGCTGTTAGGCTTCATACAATTGCAAGAAAAAGTATGTGAACCCTTTGGGATTACTGCTTAAAATGGTCATAAAATATGTTCTGATCTTCATCTAATGGCCCTTTTCCATTAGCCCTACTCTACTCTACTCGCCTTGTGCTGCTTTTCCATAAGCCCCAGTCGCCTGCCCAACGGGGTGCAGTGTCGCTGTACTGCGGTGACGTCATTTTGAGCGCAACACAACAATCTGTGGCTTTTTGTCACAAAGTGAGTAAAAAAGGAAAGCAGAAGAAGGCTGCAGGTGGTAAGAAGAAATACCCCTTGAGAAGCACAGGAGAGTTTTGGAAGCTATACAACAGAATGAAGCCGAGGACGAGAGCAATCGCACTCATGACTCATCTAAGGCGACATTGTCTGACCAATCAGTAGCTATTCGACACACTATGTAAACAGTCACAGTGCAGGGTGGAAAAAGTATGTTAACCTTTGGATTTAATAAGTGGTTGACCCTCCTTTGCCAGCAATAACTTCAACCAAACATTTCCTGTAGTTGTAGATCAGACCTGCACAACGGTCAGGAGGAATTTTGGAATTGGACTCCAGGTTGGCTGACTGGAGAAGTAATTAACCTAGGGGTTCACATACTTTTTCCACCCTGCACAGTGAGTGTTTAAATAGTGTGTCAAATAAAAACATGAAAACTTGTAATTTTTGTGCTGTATTAGTTTAAGCAGACTGTGTTTGTCTAGTGATGTGACTTAGATGAAGATCAGAACATATTTTATGACCAATTTACGCAGAAATCCAACTAATCCCAAAGGGTTCACAGACTTTTTCATGCAACAGTAGTAGCCAGCCTTCAGTTTTCCAGCTGTTCCTCATTTGTTCGACGTTCTGGTCTATCCCGGCTTCGCTGAGTTTTTGTGGTCTTTTTTAAATAGTTCAGTAGTTCTTGTTTTCCTACCGTCTATAATGTTTAGTTCTTTGATAGTTTGTATTAAAAACAAACTCTCAGACCAGTGCTGTGTGCTCTGTTTGGAAGCTGCCATGTTTCCAAGTGAGTAAACGTCACTGCTCGTTTACGTCCAGACTGAGCATGTGCAGACAGAACCCAGCCTGACAACTTTCAGATTCATCGTTTACATGACAGGATTTTACTTTTACTCGGTTTGGGAAAAGGAATATTCTACCCCTGTGCAACTGGATGTAATTCCATTCAGATTTGGCCTGTTTATTCTGACTGAGGTGTTTTTATGGAGCATTTTTCTCCAGTTTGGGCTTCTAACCAGATTCTAATCAGAATATTAGGCTCCATGTAAACCTGGCATCGAATCCTTTAGATCACATGTGTTAAACTCAAGGCCCGGGGCCACATCTGGCCCATTGGTAAATTATATCTGGCCTGTGAGATTGTTTTATAGAGTTTTTGTTTTTGTTCTTAATGGCCTGACGGTATGAAGTGCTGATAACACACAAACTAAAGATCCCATAATGCAGTGCAACAGCTGCCTTGCTGAACAATAGACAACAAAACCACAATTTTTATATAATATTTTCTGTTGTTTTTTTGTTGCATGTTCATATTTCCAACTTTTTATTTTGACCGGAGATATTTTTATGGAGAGTAAAAGCTTTTAAGTTACTTATAGTTTCAGTTTCTTTATTCTGTAATAATAGTATTTGTGTCCATTCATTCATATGTATTTAAAAAAAAAGTTTCGTTTTAATGTGTTCAATAAATATTTTTCCTTTTCGGCACTTGACCTAAAGTGTGTTCTGCATTTTGTCCCCATGTGCAACTGAGATTGACACCCCTGCTTTACATGCTGGAAAAGGGCTTCACAAGCCTGGCCTAAATAAACATTAGCATCACAATTTCAGTGACAACCATTTTAAAGTTGAGGATTCTTTTAATTTTGAAACTAGGGCTGGGACGATGGCTTTACTCCCAATTTTGACTTGTCAACCATAAAAACAGTCATTAGTTGCATCGCACCTGTCAGCCCCACGTCTGAGTGTGGAGTAGAAAACTCTGCTGACAATAAAAATCTAATTAATAGTGCAGACTTACTCTGCAGTCATCAGTCTCCACAGGACTGTTCACGTCTCCTAAATGGCAGTTATCTGTTGATGATCAAAGCGTCTTCATATTGAAAATATTCTCAGGTAAACAATAAGCACAGGAAATAAGTCATTTTTCTTCATCTCTCCCTCCTCTAAAACTTCATCCAGGCAACAAGAAGAAATTTAGCGCAGGAGGCACAGGAAGAACTCGACTATATTCAAGAAACACAAAATTATACTATGGAGGGATCCATTATTCATCTCAGATACATTTTTCATTTAAGAGTGGGCTGGATATGAGCAATGATGAATGCATCGCCCAGGATGCAATTTGTATGTAAAATAACAGAAGATTACAGAATATGTTTTAAGTGCAAATGTGGTTTGTTGCCATCTAAGTAGAAAATACATTCCTACAAAGAGGAATAAGACCTGAGCTCGATGATGCTGCTTCATAAAATCACTTAGCCCTTAGCTAGGCCCCTTACTCCTTATGAAGGGTCACGACGAGACGCCGGTGATGAATGAGCACACTGGAGTAGATTTTCATTCACATTATATCCACTACCTCTTGGCAGGCCATTTGGAAATGTAGGGTAAGTATCACGGTAACCAAAGCTGATCCAGCTCTGCAGCACGTTTCCGTGATATCCACCCTCTGCAGTGAACTCATAAAGAGCACTCGCAGACGCACCGTTACATGTCTACGCACAAGTGCACACAAACATACAGAGTTTCACTGCCTGCCAGGCATCCACATGTTCCTCTCAGGACTCGCTCTCTCCTCATCAGCTTCACTCGGTGCACACCGTTTCAATTCAGTGCCTCTCAAAGACACACAAAGAGCTTTCCCCTCCATTCAAAGAACAAAGATTGAATACAGCCTCCGAACACAAGACATGCCCACCACAGAGCATGTAATACAACTCATTACAGGGCACGCAGGGTGCAGGGCACTGTGATGGGAGAGACAGGCACAACAGGGAAAGAACAGGAGGCCTGTGCACCAACATCTCCATCCCCCCTCACAACTAACAGAGCTGCAAAACCAGTCCTAATAACCAAAGCTGTGGGGTCGATGTTTTAAGGTTCTCTGTGAGAAGAGACAGTGAAGGAGCTGAAGAGAAAAACAAAAAGTCTTAAACCTGAGACGGAAAAAGGCCCAAAACATGGGACTCTGACTTACCATGATAATAATTTAAATAGACCTACAAGGGATGTAACAGTTACCGGTAAAATGGTAAACAGCGGTCAAATTTCCCACAGTAATCATTTGACTGGAAAAGACTGAACAATTGGCCCTTTTCCACGAGCACGCCTTGGCCCTACTCTACTCGGCTCTACTCGATTAGCAGCGTGTTTCCACTAGCCTGGTACCTCCTAAAACAAGCTAGTTTTAGTACCTACTCCGCTCTGGTTCCAAGTGAGCTGAGTCCATACTAAAAGATGACGTCACCGACTGCCAGCTACTGATTGGTCAGACAATGTCGTCATCGATGAGTCATGAGCGCGACGACCTAGCATGCTAGCAGTAGCTACCATTAGCTTACCCTCATACGTCTTTTCTTTGCAGCTGGATTGCTCTCGTCCTCGGCTTCATTCTGTTGTATAGCTTCCAAAACTCTCCTGTGCTTCTCAAGGGGTATTTCTTCTTACCACCTGCAGCCTTCTTCTGCTTTCCTTTTTTACTCGGTTAGTGACAAAAAGACACAGATTGTTGTGTCACGCTCAAAATGCCGTCACCGCAGAGCCGCTCAGCGACACTGCACCCTGTTGGGCAGGCGACTGGGGCTAATGGAAAAGCAGCACAAGGCGAGTAGAGTAGAGCCAGGTAGAGTCGAGTAGAGTAGAGTAGGGTTAATGGAAAAGGGCCATATGCATCTGTCCTCAATTAAGCAGCCTGACAGGAGGTGCAAACGCACAGTTTGCAATGTTTGGCCTCTGAGTCTGAGAGCAAAAGTTAGAGACACAGTAAAGACTTTTCCTTTTAAAAACGGACTCTGATGTCTGGTTGAATTTTGGATTTTACAAGGATGCCGAGGGGAAACTGATAGAAGACAGTCTCCCTGTTTAAATATAAAGCTGTGGCAAAAGAAAAAGACGTGCGTGGTTAAAACTGCTGTAACTCCAAAAGTAAATGAGCAGACTGAGTCGTAGAGGAAGAGAGAGAGGATTCAGAGAGCCATACCAAGTGAATGATAGGAGGTTTATCAGGATTTTCTGTCTAAATAATGTATAAATCTTGTAACTAACAGCAATAGTATCATTCTGGAGTGTGCTCTTGCCGCTCTGTTGCCGTTTATTTGCCGTATTTTGAAATAGATTGTTTTTTTCCATCAAAGTTCATGTTTTATGGATTTCATCAATCGTAACTTGGAAATATTAAAGAAGGAGATGTGGAGGAGATCTGCCATGGAAAGGGGAGACCAGAGGGGAGTCATGAAGGGGCTAACTGCTTCAGGGACTATCGTTAGTAAAACAAAAAATAAATAAATAAAAAGGCCTGGACATGGTCTAATATAATGTGGTTGATGGTCCTAAACACATGATTTGGTTATTTAGTTGGTTTGGCCAGTGCTTCTCTGGTCATAGGAAATGTTATATCCAATGTCACCTATATATTTGACTTCATGATGAATGTTGTAATTGATGATTCACTTTTTTATTATTCACATTGTGTATACTTTCATTTGCGTATTGTTATATTTGTCCAAGGTTACAGTCTACTTATTCTTACTTTTAATTTTACAAATGCAAGCTGGATTGAGAGGTTTACTTTAGATGATATAAAGGGCTACAGGGTTACCTATTTTGGTGCCTTAGATAATCCACTACATGCGTGCCTCTGATAATTATCCCTCGCAGATTATATTTGCTAAACTGTGACAATATATGCCTTATCTAGTTAGAAGTGTCATAATATATACTTAACTTATTGTATGATACCTCACATTGAAAAAAACAACTCATTTTTTGTCAAGCAGAATGTCTCTGCCATAACATTACTGTCAGTATCAGCTAGGGCTGAAGATTAATTGCAAATTAGATTAAATCTCAATATGACTTGTTGCAATTTTCAAATCGCAGAAGGTTCAATATTTTTAGCCCAAAATGTGTTGAACATTTTGGCATTGTGATGTAGTTTTTTGCAGTTTCATGCCTATTTTTTACCTCTATTCATACACTTTTTTCCCACTTTTGGACCATTTTTACCTTTTTTTAACCCCGTTTTACAACTTTATGCCTATTTTGCTCCCATTCATCTTTTTTTGGCCACTGTCAGAACCATTTTTGGAATTTTTACATGGTTTTTGAAATTTAATTTCAAATTTAATTCCCAATTTTGCTGCCATGATCAATTTTCCTAAGACACTTTTGGATTTTTTTGCCAATTTTTCCCCAATTTTTTTTTTTTTGCAATTTCATACCCATTTTGCACCTATTTATTAACCTTTTTCCACTTTCATACAATTTTTACCCAGTTTTTACAATTTCATACCTATTTTGCTTCTGTTCTTCACTTCTCCACTTATTCTCAAATCTTTTATCCTTAGATTAATTTAATGTCATATTGGTTTTACTATAAAAAGATCTACTGCTTATGTTTGTTTCAGAATACATAAGATGAGAAACATTAAAACAATTGCAGAGTATATTGCAATATTGGAGAAAAATATCACAATTAGATTATTTTCTTAAATCGTTCAGCCCTATTTTGTTCTATTATAAATAAATGCTCTGCATTTGACCTAAATAAAAAGTCAAATAAATGAGGGTCTGGGTCACTCCAATAATAAATGTAAATTCAGCCCTGCTTGTTTCACCTGTGTTCCTGCGGGCTGGTTATTTATTTATGTTGATGAAATAGGGGCAGGGTGAACTTTTTACCTGTTCAAACTCAGGCAGTGCTTTGCCTTTCCATCTCTGCTCACGTCCAGAGTGACTGTCCCCCTACCTCCACTGTTGTTGTGATAAAATGTCATCATCATATCTTTTATTAGACAGTCCCACTGAGCGGATGTTCGCCTGTTTGTGCACCTGCAGTGAGTGCTGTTTCTGGACTTTCTCCATTTTTAACTTTGCACAGAGTTTGTTTGGTTAACTTCACAGCCATGGACTGTATCAGGCTGATGTTAAGTTTCTGATTCTGTGGTGAGGAAGGAAACTGCACAATTCCTAACACCCCTTTATGATCTATTACAGTGTGAAAGTCTACAAAAACTCACTTTAATTAAGTACTCAAGGTGTTATCCTCATGTTGTTGCTGATCTGCTGCAGACAGTCTGCATGTTTATTTCCATGAGAGGAAAAGTCTCTTACAGTGCAGCGCTGCTCTGCTACCTGATGAAATGTTGATAGCAGTAATTATCAAGATGATTTAAAAAAAAAATCACAGCTGAACACCATTTCACAAGAAAAGAACTGTGAACAATGTTTAATGTGTTACTTCACGGGTGGGCCAGTAGAGCCGGCCCAGAGTCTGTCAATCAAGTGTCCAGTTATAATGTGCAGCAGTAAAACATCTAACTATTTAATTCTATTTATTTCAAGTAGTTTCTGTCCATTTTAGAAAGGTTTACTTTACAAACTGACTCCAAAAGGCCTTAATGACGAACTTTCTCTGCATATGTTTCTGTAATTTACATTAGAGCATGCCCTCCTCCTTCTGATTAATGTGGGATACATATGAAGTGCAAACATTTAGTTTTAGGCCCACCTTTAATGACCAGGTGACCTAATAAATGTGTCTCATTGTATATAATGATGTCATCAGGTTGTACTGCATTTTAGACTGTTTATCTTGCAGGGAATTAAGTGATTTAATAATCGATGGGCTGTGCCAACTTAAAGTTTATTACAATGTTTACTTGTCTTATGGACTTTTAATGTCCCCTAACTTGTATATTTTGTGATTGAAGTTTTCATTTGCAGCCTTATTTGTAGGTTTTAAATAGACTTTTATCATGTTAACTCTCTGTCTGGAGGTTGATGTGTTTTTTTGTCTGTTTATTTATTTTTCTGGTGCAGATGTGATGTCATGATGATGACTGGCCACTGGTGCGATCGCCACTCCCTATTATAGACATCCCACCCTCTTTAACAAACTATTTGCCTGATGATGAGACAGAAACGTTGCAAATAAATGAATTTCTCACAAGTTAGACAGTGTATGTGAGTCCATGTTCATGTTTAAATCCATTTTAGAAAGGTTAAATATAACTGAAAAAGAAAAACATAATGCATTGCAAGGTTTTTCCAACATAATTTAGCCTGATTTCCATTTAAGTTACTCAAGTAGGAGCAAAAATACTGCTTTTAAAAGCTACTCAAACAGTACACCAAAGAGTTAATCAACTACTGTATAAAATAGATTTAATACATGAAGAGAAAAGTGTGACGGAGGCTGCATAGATCCACTGACATCAGCTCTTCATATGATAGATCACATGCAGAGGTTAATTCAGGACTGAAATGTCAGTGGCCCTCTATAAAACTGAGTTTGACCCACTACAAACTGTGTCCAATCACAAAGAGACAGAGGAGCGGTGTATCTGGGTCAGCCACATTGATCCCAGCCATTCACTGGGCTCTGGGTTTTGTTTGCCGACACGGCGGCCGTGCGTTTGGTTCATGTTGAGGCAAATAGGGGATGCTGTGTCTGAAGGTTAGGGGGAAGAAATAAGGTGAATCACCACTGCAACGACCTCGCCAACCTCCCCTAACCCCGGGGCGATCATATGACCCGAGGCAAAGCATTACACACATTAAAAAGACATGAAGTTCACAGCATTGGTGTTTCAGGCTCGCAATCAATGGGGCCACAGGTGCAAACATTTTCTGCACTGCCAGTGAAACGCCTTTTACCTCTCTGAGGATTACAGTGGAACCTGTTTTTACACTGCGTTCATGTTAATGTCAGCAATAATAAAGACCTGCAGCACGAGAAACAATAAAACACAAGCATGAACGGGAGACAGCTTTTGGAGGTGGGTTGGAAACGAGGCGGGGAGTCAGCAGAGAGGGCAGGATGTGAGGAGTCTGTCAGCCTCTCCCTGTCTGCTCCTGTGTTCGCACGCCTCAGACTGAGGCGAGCAAATGGGCCTAATTCACACTGGCTGTGTGTGAGTGTCTCTGCTGTCGAGCAGCGTGAGCGGGAATTAGATCTATGGTTTGTAGCCTTCATCCCTTCCCAGACAGACTTGTTCCGGCTCAGAGGCGCTGCCTAATCCGCACCTCTCTCCCGCTTGCACTCCCGGAAAATGACTTCACACAGCTGCCTCAAACGCCCAGCGCAGCAATTCTCGTCTGACTGAGCCCCCCCCCCACTAAAAAAAAAACTCAGTAGACCTCCCATAGCTCATTTAACATACCAATTTTTCCCAAAGCCCGCCCTGCCTCCACATAAGAGATGAAAACAACACAGAAAACAACTGCAGCCCCACTTGATAATTTAAGGGCCTGCTCCCCAGAGAGCTGTCAGAATCAGCGGTACAGTGCAGAGAACAGGAAGCTCTCTGCTCGTGCAGCGTGGAGCTTTGGCTTCAGATATCTGTGTGTGTCCAACCAGAATCTACCAGGGTGGATATTTACTCTGAACACTTTCACATCACCCGAGGGCCTAAACTCTGTGCATCTATTTCATATGAGAGGTGAGTTAGGGGACACACAGGTAAACTGCTGCTCACTGTCCAGCTCTGAAGAAAACATCTATTTTGAAGATTTAGGTGCTGGAAACGGTGTGCTACGAAGGCCAGATCATAAAACAGCAGTTTTAAAGTCAATCCAACAGCAGGAGGGTTTTCATCCAGGAGAATGACCTCCATCTGGATCCATTACAGAACCCTGGATGCCTGCATGTAGCACTATGCAAGTTTGCACTGTAAAAAAGTTGTTGTAAATTTTACAGTAATTTACTGGCAACAAGATCACAGTAAATGACTGTAAATGTCTTTACAGTAGTGGTACTTTATTTAAAATAGAAGGAATATTATTGTATTTCTATAACAGCTTAACTTCTGTATTTTTAATCAAGGTACAATTATGGTCAAAAACAGCTTCCTCACCATTTTTCCATTTACATTATTGTTCTAAAACGTTTTAATGTATTTTAAACTACAGCGACCTTGCATTATTTAAATGCATTTATGATATCTTAACTAATTTAAGAACTAGTTATTAGAAGGATATAATTAACAATTAATAATTTCTGCTTAGTTAAACTAAAGAAAACTGCTTTTAGACATTTTGCTTTCTCAGTTAAAGCAGCAGAAAAATGGAATTAAATTTCTCCATAAGTTAGGGACTCGGTAACCTTCAGTGTCTTTAAAAGCAAAATGAAATCATGGCTAAAGCAAAAACAATCATGTGACCACTGACAGAATCTTCTGATTACAGACAAGAACAATGAAATGTTCAGGATGCAAAGCCATGAGGTAATGTATCTCTTTCTAGTTACGTAGCGGTAGTTTTTGATGTGTGACAACAAGCAATTTTTGGAAAACTTAGTATTGTAGTTTTGTAGCCAGCTATATATGGCTACTTACAGCCCGGTGCTCTAAGACATGTCTGAATAATATAAATTTGCTCTAGTTTTAATTGTCTTGTTCCTGAAGTTGAGTATCCAGGCCAGTCCAGCCCTGTCTGACCTGACCATGAAGCTAAGAAATAGCATTTATAGATAACCTATTTTGATGCTATAAAACTCATCTTAAAGTGTGTATTTCCATCAGGCATATATCTTAAAGAGAGACTTTTTTTGTAATTACTTAGAAACTTCTCATAACATTGTTAAAGGTTGCTCCCAAAACACTCCTCTGTATCATCAAGTCACATAATCCTTCCTCTTTGAGCTCTGGCTTCGTACTAGAACTGCCCTGAAAAACAGGCTGGCACTCCCAAACCGCTGTGCAGTAAGCTCTTTTAGACAACGCAGTATATCCCAACATAAGTAGGCCCTAGGTCTCTGTGGCAAAACCAAACCACAACTGAGAGGCTCCTGCAGCAGGGACAGGAGTTAGCCGGGTGGTTTGTTCTTGTTGTTGAAGAAAGAGACGGTGCTGTGTCGGGCTCACGGGCCTGTGTGGGTCATCCAGGGTAAAGCAAGATAATGGCAGGGCCACTCAGACAAACACTCCTGCCTTAAGGACAGGACACTGAGAGCACTGCCTCTTATGAACCAAAGCCTACCTAATGGATTTCATCTGTTTTCTCAGTATCCAACTAAGCAGCCTGTGAAGGAGGGCCCGAGCTTTCCCGTCTGCCTTTGTCCTTTCTCAGAGATGAACTTCCTGTTGAGTAAAGATCTTCAAATACCTTTCTGGATTTCTGAGGAATGTTTTATATAAAGTACCAGAGCATTGTAAGACAGAAAACCTGTTAAAGTTACAGAAAAAACACATAAAGCACATGCTCTGACTGCAAAAACAGCCCTACTAAAAATAAGCAAAATATCCTTAAATTTGTTACAATTTTCTTGTTTTAAGCAAAAAAATCTGCCAATGGGGTAAGCAAATTTAGTTTGGCTACAATTCTTAAAACTAGCTTATAAATCTAGATGGAGTCTGTCTTGAAACTAGATAAAATTACCCTGAATTTAAGAAAAGTTTGCTTATTACAAGCATAAAAGGTTATTTTTTATGAAAAGTTTACTTAAGTTTTGTGTTCTGCTTTTTGATTTAGCCTATTTCAAGAATGTTTTTACTTAAAGGTGCTATGAGGAGAATTTATCGCCGGCGTAATGCTGCGTTCCTGTAACCTCGGAAATGGGAGTGACATCATCTCCGACTTATCGGCGTTCCAGTTGAAGTCAGAAAAAACATGCTGAGCTACCAGGCTATTGTTAGCTGTTGTTAGCACGCCCTGCGTTATTGTTCACATTATCACTATGGCAGCATTTTTGTAAATATAAGTCTAACAATACTATGTATACAGCTGATCTAGAGCAACACACCCCAGTCAGAAGTGCAAATAAATGGATTATTACAGGAGCTAAATAACTGTTCACACTGGGGGCATCCATCTTCCATTGTCAACTCGGGGGTGGCGAGGTTTCACCGAGTTCCCAGTAGGAAATTCAGACTTCAGGGGACGTTCCAGTTTTAGTTTCCCACTCGGAGCTCAAAATTCCTACTTCTGACTACAACTTGAACGCACCGGAGACGTGAAGCCAAATGTGTTTGTTGTGGTAAATGCAGCATGGATCTTTGTCGGAACTCTGCATTGCTTTACAACTTCTTTTTTCAACAACTTACAGGATGCAAAGCCACGAGGTAATGTATCTCTTTCTAGTTATGTAGCGGTAGATTTTGATGTGTGACAACAAGCAATGCGGGTAAAAGTTATTATCGGAGTTGTAGACGGCTATATATCGCTGCTTACAGCTCGGCGCTCTCAGACGTGTAAT
The DNA here is from genome assembly GCA_036419115.1 of Scarus forsteni. Classification (NCBI taxonomy): domain Eukaryota; kingdom Metazoa; phylum Chordata; class Actinopteri; order Labriformes; family Labridae; genus Scarus; species Scarus forsteni. The sequence goes on along the minus strand of JAZDUH010000358.1, from coordinate 1,398,908 downwards.
ATAAATAATAAAATAATATAAATTTGCTCTAGTTTTAATTGTCTGGTTCCCCGAAGTTGAGTATCCAGGCCAGTCCAGCCCTGTACGACCCGACCAGGAGGCTAAAGAATAGCATTTATAGATAACCTATTTAGATGCTATAAAACTCATCTTAAAGTGTGTATTTCAATCAGGCATACATCTAAAAGTGAGACTTTTTTGTAATTACTTAAAAACTCCTCACAGTCTCTTTAATATAAGAATTAACATGTTTTTCATTTAGTAAAAAAAGTCTTGGAATATGATAGATTTTCTTAAAATAAGACAATGTCTTTCTGATTTAGCTGGTTTAAAGAAATTATCCTCCAACTCCAAGAAAAACAATAAGCAAAATTAACTTAGAATAAAACATAATTTCTTAAAATAAAACACAAATGTGTTTTTATCTAAAATCAAGGCACCAGAAGAAATCCTGTTTGCTTGTCATTTATTAAAAAGTCAAATCAACTGACAAACAGTTCCAAAAGCATAATTCTCAACAACTCAGCCATCATCCTCAGAAAATGCAGTTTTCTGTGCTTTTTTAAAGGAATATTCCAACATTTTCATTGTTTCGGTGTCTTACCTCAGTCCCCAGTCCATAACAAGCAGGTAGAGACCATTCTCTCGACTGACATCCAGTATCAATTATTTTATGAGGTTTCCAACCAAAGCTGCTAGCTTAGCTTAGCTGGAGTGTACGGGTACACTCAGATGGTCAGATGGATTCAACTTATATTTGTGTGATTTCTTAAACTGAGAAATTGCGTAACTGATCTTAATCTTAAAATAAGTAAAATAATCTTGTTCTTCTGTTGGGACTTCATTCAAACCACTGTTGTGGCTCGTTACCAGCAACACTTGCTTAATTTTAGCTGTACTTTCTTATAAAAGGTGCTATAAGGAGAATCTATTACAAGCGACATAAAGACTCTGCTACCCATGAGCACGTGCGGCGACTGTCGTAATGCTGCGTTCCAGTAACCTCGGAACTGGGAGTGAAATCATCTACAACTTATCCAGTTGAATTTGGAAAAAAACATGCCGATCTACCAGGCTATTGTTAGCTGTTGTTAGCACGCCTGCGTTGTTGTTCACAAATATCACATGAAGAATGTGATTATCACTATAAATATAAGTCTAACAATACTATGTATACAGCTGATCTAGAGCGACACACCCCAGTCAGAAGTGCAAATAAATGGATTATTACAGGAGCTAAATAACTGTTCACACTGGGGGCATCCATCTTCCATTGTCAACTCGGGGGTGGTGAGGTTTCACCGAGTTCCCAGTAGGAAATTCAGACTTCGGGGGACATTCCAGTTGCAGTTTCCTACTCAGAACTCGGAAATTTCTGCTCCCGACTTCAACTGGAACGCACCAAAAGACATGACCCAAGCCAAAGCGTGTGTTTGTTGTGATGCTAATGAATGCAGCTCGGACCTTCCTCAGAACTCTGCTTTGCTTTACAACTTCTTTTTTCAACAACTTACAGGATGCAAAGCCACGAGGTAATGTATCGCTTTCTAGTTACATAGCGGTAGTTTTTGATGTGTGACAACAAGCAATTTTTGGAAAACTTAGTATCGTAGTTTTGTAGCCGGCTATATATGGCTACTTACAGCCCGGTGCTCTAAGACGTGTCTGAATAATATAAATTTGCTCTAGTTTTAATTGTCTTGTTCCTGAAGTTGAGTATCCAGGCCAGTCCAGCCCTGTCCAACCCGACCGTGAAGCTAAGGAATAGCATTTATAGATAACCCATTTTGATGCTATAAACTCATCTTAAAGTGTGTGTTTCCATCAGGCATATATCTAAAAGGGAGACTTTTTTGTATTACTTAGAAACTCCCCACAGTCCCTTTAATATTTTGTTAGACATACCTTGAAATAAGATTTTTTTTTGCTTGTCAAGATCATTTTCCTTTTTAGGTAAAATATAAGAACAAATTTCCAAAAACAAGCTTTTTTTCTTTCTCAGAAATCCTTTTTTGCAGTGCTGTTAGAAGAAAACAGCATTTCCATGCAGTGAACTGACGCTGTGAGAAATGCAGTGTAGTTCTCGAGAACTCCTGAGGCAGCAGTGAGAAACAAGTGATATTACAAGAAAGGAGAATGATTAAAGCCTAATATGGCATAGTAGAGAGGGGAGAGAGAGGTGATTTATCCCTTCACGGCCTTTTGACACTAAATTAAACTGTTGAGTCCATTCCCCCGTGCCAGCTAGTTATCTTTCCAGGCTAATTTAACACTATAATTTACATTCCATATAAAATACATCCTGATGTGGTGCTGTCAAGGCCGTACATCATTCGCAGAGAGTGCTCCAGTTTCAGTGAAAAGGACAGAATTAGATCATATTCATGATGCAATTAAACACTTCAGTGGGAATCGATGTAAAACCGATGAGCCCTGAAAACAATGCATATGGCTGAGAACATTAGAACACATTACCTACCCCTGGATCCCTCGCTCCACAGACACAATTTAAAACCCTCCACCACCCCACTCTCCATCTCTCCAGATTCATAATGCACAGCCATGATAAATGAAATTTTCACAAAATTATTCAACTACTAAATTGCCCATGGTAAGTGAGTATCAGATGAAAGTGATGTGAATTATTAAGTAGGGAAACTGTTTGTTCTCACCACGGGTGTAATAATCGGCCAAATGAGGAAGAGAAAGGGCATAAGAGGGGCAGGATACAGTAAAGGGGGGTCTCATAATAAACACCAATGTTGATGTAAAAAACGGGAAAACTCCGTCTGCAGCCTCGGCCTCCAGCTGGGTTGATGGTATCGACCAATTTCCCTTGGGTGGTGGTGTGGGTTTTCTTATGGATACAGAGAGCAGAACATTACGAGGCTCATGTAAAACTGGCAACAGGCCCTGTGGAGCTGGCAAACCACTGCAACAGCCAGCCAATGTTACACCATCTCACCACATTTTACATAATCAGACAGACAGCGCAGCAGACCACACACTCACACTGCTCCACTCCAGATCACATCAACTACCTGTCACACTGCGCTCCACAGACATCACACTCGCTGCCATCGGCTCCAGGCCACAAACTCAAAAACCTCAACACCTATTGAAAATAGAAATCCTTCAAACAGCTTCTCTGGACATATGTGGAGTTTTATATTCCCTCATCGACTCATGCTGCTCCCACCCTAAAGGCCGAAGTGACCTGAGTCTGACTTTTTTAATCTCAGGTCAGAATTTTCCACGACAGTGTGAACAACATAAATCAGGTCTTCTTCAAGCGTGGGTGTAGATCAGGAACAGGTTGGCTTTACGACCTCAGTCTAAACTTCTGAGTCTGCTGTTTTCAATTCATCATATTTTAATTTGAAATACATCATGTTAAGAGCACAGTAAATCTGATTTTAAAATAAATGCATTCAAAAAGTTCACTGTTGTGTTTTGCAGCATGTCTTACAATTTGAAACTTATGGCCCTTTTCCATTAGCCCTACTCTACTCTACTCGCCTTGTGCTGCTTTTCCATTAGCCCCAGTCGCCTGTGCAGTGTCGCTGTAAACAGCTGAGCGGCACTGCAGTGACGTCATTTTGAGCGCGACACAACAATCTGTGTCTTTTTGTCACAAAGTGAGTAAAAAAGGAAAGCAGAAGAAGGCTGCAGGTGGTAAGAAGAAATACCCCTTGAGAAGCACAGGAGAGTTTTGGAAGCTATACAACAGAATGAAGCCGAGGACGAGAGCAATCCAGCTGCAAAGAAAAGAGGGTAAGCTAATGGTAGCTACCGCTAGCATGCTCGACTGTCGCGCTCATGACTCATCTAAGACGACATTGTCTGACCAATCAGTAGCCGGCAGTCGGTGACGTCATCTTTTAGTATGGACTCAGCTCACTTGGAACCAGAGCGGAGTAGGTACTAAAACTAGCTTGTTTGAGGAGGTACCAGGCTAGTGGAAACACGCTGCTAATCGAGTAGGGCCGAGTAGAGTAGGGCCAAGGCGTGCTAGTGGAAAAGGGCCATAATTTTAATTTGTGTGGTTGGTACTATAAGCACTAAAAAAGTTCTCAAAAAAAAAGTTATCTATTGCAAAAAGTTGAATGCTGTTCATGATATCAAATTACACAGATATAGTTTTCTTTCTTTTATCTCGGACGTGCAGAGTTTTTAAGGTACGTAAAAACTCTGCATGTCTGAGATAAAGACAGAAAACTATATCTATTGTAGGGCTGAACAATTAATTGCAAATTAGATTAAATCGCAATATGGCTTGTTGCAATTTTCAAATCACAGAAGGTTCAATATTTTTAGCCCAAAATGTGTAATGGCATTATAATGTAGTTTTTTGCAATTTCATACCTATTTTGCACCAATTTATTAACCTTTTTCCCTTCCATACCATTTTACCCAGTTTTTACAATTTCACACCTATTTTGCTTCTGTTCTTCACTCCTCCACTTTTTCTCAAATCTTTTATCCTTAGATTAATTTAATGTCATATTGGTTTCACTATAAAAAGATCTACTGCTTATGTTTACAGTTCACAGTTCAGACATTTATAGGTCTAAACTGCAGCTCTGAGGACTGCTGTTTGTTTTCCTTTCCATTCAAGAATGTACTTATCCTGATTGTTACAACAACAAAGCACTTTTTATTGAGATTTCATGTTTGTATTTTCACTGTAGTCTAAATAAGGGGAAAAAACTACAATTTTATTTTTTTTCAAAGAGCATTTATTTTGCAACTTCCTACTGTTGGGATTTTCTATAATCTTTATTTCATTTCGTTTCGTGAGTTGACCATTTCGTTACATCCCTAGTAGGCACGTAACACTGCCACAGTGGTGTAAAAAACAAAACGTGAGCAGTTTCAAAACTGTCACCAAAACATGTCAGAAGTGCTTTTCATAGAGAAAATCTTGCAGTTATTTGGTTTTCTATAAATAATGAAATGGTCCATGTTGATCTCTGTATGAGCGTCACTTCCTGCTAACCTCTCGCCTGTAGCTCCCAATACTTCCTGCTCTAAAGGATGTGTCAGGTGGATCCAACTGCACAGCAAGGTTAGCTCACACTGGTAACAGTTCTGATCTCAGAATCTGAGATCCTGTTTACACGACAGTGCAAACTTTTGCTGTGCCATAAGTGTTTCTACGTTAAAGCTTCAGGAGCCTTAAAGGTGCAGTGTGTAGAATGTTTCATTTTATACACCCACCGCAATTCGCCAAACAGAAACGGTGAATATAGGAGATATATGTTTCTATTTGTATGTTTAGTCCGTCAAAATGGGAGTACAGTCATCCCCATAAAATGTTTGTTTTATTTTTATTTAGTTAGAAAAATCTTTATAAAAAAAATTACATTACTGTGGGCCGCTGTTTCGTGTAGGCCGACATATTGATCCGCCGTGTTGTCTTAGCATTTTAGTGACATCTAGCTGAGCAACGGAATCCTGTGAGGACCAAAAAGGATCCAGAACATAGCACATAATTTATGTTGTGTGTGTTTATACACAGTTTGAATCCCTCGGACAGAGTAACAACTTTCTATGCATCCACTGCCATCCTCTCCTCTTCTTCACCTGCATTCAGGTAGATTTCAAAACCGGCGGACAGATTCGCGTTTTGTTCTTTTTGTCCCTAAAAACCACCCGTAGACAACACGGCGGATGTATTTGTCGGTCTACACGAAACAGCGGCCCACTGTCATGTAATTTTTTTATAAAGATTTTTCTAACTAAATAAAAATAAAACAAACGTCTAATGGGGATGACTGTACTCCTATTTTGACATAAGAATAGAAACATATATCTCCTTTATTCACCGTTTATGTTTGGCAAAATGCGGTGGATGTATAAAATGCCACATTCTACACACTGCACCTTTAAAGCAGAGATTTAATAATGGGCAACAAAATGCAAAGTTCTGAAAATAACACACTTCTGTCTCCATGAAGACAGGAACACATGGACTCTTAGCCCTGCAGCACTATGGTCTCAGACAAAGAGATGCATGAGTAGGCTTACATCATATGCTCATTACACTTCAAGTACAGCCGACTATGAATACCAAGATCAATGTAAGAGTCCTGTTCATACTGTTCATACAGTCTCTGGATTTCACAAAGCCTTCTTGACAAATATCGATGTACAACAACGTCACCATGATCAACAGTCGTACCTCATTACGCCTACCTGTCTTCTAAAGAGTGTTGTGAGCAGCCAAGCAGAAATCAGGACCAAGCCTTGAATCCTATTTTGTACATAAAGCTGTTTCATTCCTCTGCACCTAAACATGCTTTTATTGTGAAAGGCAAACTTGTTGATACGTGAAAGTAGACAAATGTAATGAAATTCAGAATTTAAGAGCCATACGGAGGGCAGAGGTGCAGCAATTTGTAACCATTTCTGACAGGATGAGTTGGCCTCTCCAACTGAAACAGTAATTATGCTTAATGGTCCTTTAATCTGTCCATCAGGCAGGAGGTGAGCAGCCGGGTCAGCCTAAAGTGCTCCAGGCGTCACAGTGTGACAGGGTACAGTCAGAGGGGTGAAGTGCTACACGAGGAGAGCCAGGAGAGCTCGCTTCAGCTCGCAGCCGCAGCAGGACACAGGACTTCTCCAACACATGCATTAGATGACACATCTTACACCTACTGACCGTTTACGCCATAAAAGTGCTCACGGCTGGACGGCAGAGCGAAGCGGGGACACGAGTGACACACGGCCTGGGTGTAACAATGAAGTCGAATATTCAACAGGAGAGACAAATGAATGTGTGTGTGCAGGCTGATGTGGCCCAAACATCATATCAACAGTTTTAGTTACTCTTAACATCCCCATACATTTTCATAAAGAAACAAATCTGTACTGCAAAGCTTCAAGCTAGCTCCTCCTTCACAAGGCAGCAGCTACAAGCCTGAAGCTCCCCATACAGAAATTAGCATTGATGCTAACAGCTTCAGTAGCATTATCATCATAACTAGACAACATTTATTCATAAAATGATGGACAAGGAACAACACTGAAAGCATTTTTCTATGGAGAGGTACGTTGCATGAGTTTCTGTATTTAATCACGATGAATTTCTTACAGTCGATTAACGTGTTGTGTTTTTTAAGTGCGTAAATGTTATTTTTAATTACCTTTCTATTTTTGGGTGTTTTCAGAGGGCAGAACCTTAAAATACCAGAGCAGCTGGTGATTGGACGATCAGTCTGCCTGTCACACTCTTCACAGACCAATCACATCAAGCCACAGTATGACGTAGCAGCTCGAACCATTTGTTAGCCGTTAGCTTAAACTTCGAGAACTTCAGTCCTTAGCCTGTGGTCTTATCTCACATTAAATAAACCACACAGATGTGTCATCTGCCACATGTGACATGAACCTGTCAAAGACAAACCCACCAAGTTCTCCTTGTAAACTTCAGAGAAGAGCAGATTTTATATCGTATAGTAACCATGACTACGGCATCGTTCACATCTCTCTCTGTGCCACAGCAGTGGGGAAAAGGAAAATCATAATTTCCCATAAGAAAGCTTGAAGTGTTGTTCTTTTCTCCTCCATTAAAGGAGAAATCCAGTCCATTTCTGATAAAACTGTTAATCTTGCATCCATGGAGATCCCTTTTACTGCTACTGATCGCTGTTTTCAAACATGATTGGTCCATTTAAGCTTAAGAGTTTTTATGCAATGGGCGTCTTGTGCTTCAGTGGAAAACGATCTTTTGATCTGCCACAATAATCTAATGAATTTCAATTAAAATACCTCAAGTTGAGGCTATTTTCAGCAATTTTTAAAGTGAGATTAAAAAATAGATTAATTAGATTGATTACTTAATTACAGGTCATAATTAATGAATCGCTCAATTCCTGTTGTATGTAGACAGCACTGTCTACCTGTTGTGTCATAATGAGATTAAGCTTCAATAAAACATCATTTTTGGTTTTCAGCTTCGCCTACAATGCAGCACAAATGCTATGAACTTATTTCACAGCATCCAAGTGAAGTCCTTTGTTTACATCCAGGTCTGAGGGCATTAGGACAGTGAAGGCGGTTACAGGTGGCTGGCAGCAGCACAACGAGGATTTGGGGTCTGGGCTGATAATGAATGTTCAGAATTTGTTTAGCTGACTCATAAATCTGGTGCCAGACATTTTGTTATCAGAGTTTAACCATTAATCTGACCACACTGTTGTTACGATGAACAGACTTTTTCCAAGCACTGAGCCTGGTCTCTGTTTTGGTTTTTATACCCTAACTGTATCAATATGAATAACACTGAACCAAACAACATCTTACTTGAATTATACTTATACAGATTGTGTCTTGGCAAACCCAAAAAAATCAATAGGCCAGCTTCAGCTCACCAAAACACCACAGCCAGAGTCCTCACCTGCACAAGAGGACAATTAACTCTGGTTCTGAAAAGCTCCATCACAGAATGACATTAAAATCCTCCTATGTGTCCATAAAGCTCTTGATAGCTCCTGCGAACACTTCTGTCAAACTCAATGTTCACAACCCATCCCGACCCCTCGGGTCATCAGGTGAAGGTCTTATTACTGTACCTGGAATTAAAACCAACCTGGAGAGAAGGCTTTAGTTACTGTGAGGCTCAGAGTTTATTTTGTTAATTAATTATTGTCGTCATAGTTTTCGTCAACAATCTTTTTTCCCCTGACAAAAACTAGTGTAACTAGAGTTGAGAGGGACAACCAATCACAGCTGCCTTAGCTTCATGGTGGTGCATGGGATCCAAGTGTGAAACATGACTTCAGAAATTTAAAAAAACATTTTAAAAAATGCCTTAAACTTAATAATTTATTTTTTAGCCAACTAATCTTACAGTAGATTTCATCAACTAAAACCAGTCTACTACTGAAACAATACAGATGGCTCAATTATGACTAAAACTAGGATATTTTAGGCAAAAGACTAAGAAGTAAATTAAAAAGGGCTGTCAAAATTAACACTGGTGGAGCTCTGAGAATCTGCGTCTTTTCTTTTATCTTGTGGTAAAGATTGTGTCCTTGCAGTGCAGTTGGATCCACCTGATTCAATGTCTGTAATTAGGCAGATCCAGCTTGCCAAGCTCGATTGTGATTGGGCGGCACCACCCAATCACAGTCCTGTAAAGCAGGAAGAGGCGGAGCTACAAGCAAGGCAACATGCTCATACAGAAGTTAGCATAAATGCTAACAGCTTCAGTAGCCGTTTTAACAGCTCTATACCACATTTAATAAAGATGAAAAACAAACATTCCACTTTAAATATGTATGGTGGAGTTTATTTTATGTAGTTACTGATGTCTATTTTACTACATGACCTGGCTGGCCTGTAATAAACTGATTGATGGAGTAATCGTCTAATCCCCCATCGAATATGCTTTCTATGATAGACTAGTGATAAATATTCGGCAGTCCATCTGGTGTATCAGGTAAGTTAGGTGGTGTTTCAACCCTGTCATGCATGAATTATTAAATCAGAAAGGAAAACTTTTAACATGTTTGTTTTTTAAACATTCAAACAAGTTGAAAATCCAGCTTTTTTCAGTGTTGTATTTTGAGGGAGAGAAGATATACTTTTATATACCTTTGAGGGAGTTATGCATCAGCAGTATAAACAGTATTTTAGTAGAACTTAAACTAACCCTAACCCTATTACACCAACATTTGAAATTTAAAAAAATATATGTAAAATCTAAATAAAATAAAGGCATAATACCCATTTTCCGATTGTTAGCTATTTTGGATTTACAATGCATTATGTCAGTGTGGTAAAAATATGCAAAGATAATATTTTAATGAAACTCAAGACAAAGGTTTGGGAGATGGACATGGTACGGTAACCTAAAGGGCATAAAGTTTATCCCAAATATCTGTCTACTGTAGTGAACACCAGGCATGAAAGGGTTAAATGTTTTATTACATGTTTATGCATCTTGTTTTCTTTTTATCAATGTAGTTTTTGCATTATTGCTATATATTGTATTTGATTTAAGATGTAAAGTGCTGGATTGTCTAACGGACCTTTAAAGGGACTGTGAGGAGAATCTATCACCGGCAACACAAAGACTCTGTTACCCATGAGCACGAGCGGCGACTGTCGTAATGCTGCGTTCCAGTAACCTCGGAACTGGGAGTGACATCATCTCCGACTTATCGGCCTTCCAGTTGAAGTCTGAAAAAAACATGCTGATCTACCAGGCTATTGTTAGCTGTTGTTAGCCCTGCGTTGTTGTTCACAAATATCACATGAAGAATGTGATTATCACTATGGCAGCATTTTTGTAAATATAAGTCTAACAATACTATGTATACAGCTGATCTAGAGCGACACACCCCAGTCAGAAGTGACAATAAATGGATTATTACAGGAGCTAAATAACTGTTCACACTGGGGGCATCCATCTTCCATTGTCAACTCAGGGGTGGCGAGGTTTCACCGAGTTCCCAGGAGGAAATTCAGACTTCGGGGGACGTTCCAGTTGCAGTTTCCTACTCAGAACTCGGAAATTCCTACTTCTTACTACAACTGGAACGCACCAAAAGACGTGACCCAAGCCAAAGTGTGTGTTTGTTGTGATGCTAATGAATGCAGCTCGGACCTCCCTCAGAACTCTGCATTGCTTTACAACTTCTTTTTTCAACAACTTACAGGATGCAAAGCGGCGAGGTAATGTATCTCTTTCTAGTTACGTAGCGGTAGTTTTTGATGTGTGACAACAAGCAATTTTTGGAAAAAAGTATCGTAGTTTTGTAGCCGGCTATATATGGCTACTTACAGCCCGGTGCTCTAAGACGTGTCTCAATAATATAAATTTGCTCTAGTTTTAATTGTCTTGTTCCTGAAGTTGAGTATCCAGGCCAGTCCAGCCCTGTCCGACCTGACCATGAAGCTAAGGAATAGCATTTATAGATAACCTATTTTGATGCTATAAAACTCATCTTAAAGTGTGTATTTCCATCAGGCATATATCTAAAAGTCAGACTTTTTTGTAATTACTTAGAAACTCCTCACAGTCCCTTTAAACAAGTCTTTCAGTGTCAGTGGAGGACTTGTCTGTGTTCACCCTCAATGAGAAGCACATGGAGCTTGTCTGTAGTGAAATGTGCTCTATAAATAAAACTGCTATTGCTATATTTCCTAACAGAGGTGCTCTGCTGTCATCTTCCATCTGCTACTTTAAAAACAATTCTCCAACTTTTCCACAATCACTATTGAAACAGCCTTGGCTGCAGATATTCCAGGTCATGTTCTGTACACGCTATGACTGTCACGCATGTCTGAGCCTCCCACACGGACAAAGCCGGAGAGCTTTCCAAGCAAAGAGAGGCACTAGGTCAATTCTAAAAGTAATAGCAGAGACACAGGGTCCATACCAAAACAAGGGCGAACAAATAGTACCTTTGTACCCAGAGTCATTTGTACCCGGCTCAGGCGCCCGGCTATCTGGCAGATAAAGCTCCCAGTTCCAACTCTGCATTTGCACTTGTGCTGTATTTGTTATCTGGACAAGCTTTCTCTCTCCCCGTTTCAGTGGCCAAATAGAGAGGGGGGAGAAAACGAATCACTCGTAGACCTACTCCTGTTGTTCCCTCGGCTGTCAACACTTCTCACAGGCTTCACCCCCGCCTAGCCACATCGATACAGAGAAGTGACTGCCGTTTGCTTTATGATTGCCTTGTTTTATTCTCTCGGCCGGGCTTTTTCTCAGCCCTCACAGCTCTAATCAGACCGCTTTGGCTGGACAACAGAGCCATTGTCTCTTTAAGTGAAAGAGGCAGTGGATCAGTGAATCCCTTTCCATTTTCCTTCTTTATTAGCCCAGCGGCACACTGCTGTTTATACTAGTGGGTATTCTGTGTTTGCTGAGAACAATTACAGTATGACAAATGATCCGTCAATGCCATCTATCAGGCCCGAGCTGACAGGAATCCTATAGACAGGGCAGCCATTCGTCCCCCGCTCCCCATCTCTGGGGTCCCATGCTTTAGTATCCATGACAACGTGCAAGCCACTTGCCACGCTTGCCACTTCACGGTGAGAGATGAGCGCCCGTGAGTGGCTTTGAAAATTAGCCTTTGACACCCCATGTTCCACTGCGCTCCCACCCTCATAGCCTACAGTCCAGCCCCTTTGGGGGCCTCTAAACAGCCCCAACCCTTTTTCAAAGTCAGGCTCGCACAAACACAAAAGCAGACACATAGACGCTCCCATAAACATGCCTCTCTGGGTCTCACAGTGCCAATTTTACTGTGCCAGAGCTATACGATCCTCAACATTAACCTCAAAGCTACATTACCTACCCAGCAATAGAAAAAGAGAGGAGCTCCAACTCGGCTATAATCCATGAAATAGGTTTAAAAATAAAACAGCTCAAAAGGAGAACAGCAGTGAGAAGTGCCTTGAAACCAGGGCTACGATTAGCTTCAATTCTTCATCAAAATCAGCCTCCAACTTTTAATGGTAACTTAAGATTAATCATGTTTTCATTGCACATAGGGATGTAACAGTTAACGGTAAAATGGTAAACAGTGGTAAAATTTCCCACGGTAATCATTACTATGTCCTATCAATCCTGTAAGGCCCAAAACCGTAGATTATGGCCAGAAAATTCTAATTTTTTGGAGATTAAATTTTTATTTCACTTTCTGATAAAATCCTACAAAAATCAAAATGTCCATAAAATTCAACATATAGATTTTTTGTATCTCATTTAGTACATTAGGTGTTTTTGGCAACTGATAATCCATTTGAGGACATTTTTATCTTTTATCTGATTGTATTCAGATGTTTTTTTTGTAATTTGTTGATCATACTGAGTAGATAGAGGTATTATAAAAGTATGTATCAAATATGATACAATTGGCGTTATAGGGTTGAAACTACTGTTAAACCGTGTTTGATCACCACACTTGGTGATGCTGCTATTTGACTGGAAAAGCCTGAACTATGTATCTGTCCTTGATTAAGCCGCCTCATGTGAGGCGCATGAGCAGTTTGCATTGTTTGCATTGTGAGCGAAAGTTAGAGACACAGTGGAGACTTTGCCCCTCAAAACGAACTCTGAAGTCTGGTTGATTTTTGGATTTTAACAAGGATGCCAAGGGGAAATTGATAGAAGACAGTCACCCTGTTTAAACATGAAGCTGCGGCGAAAGAAAAAGACGTGCGTGGTTAAAACTGCTGTACCTCCTTGACTAAATGAACTGACCGAGCCGCAAGATTTTTCCTTTGCGTATTAAAAGTGGATCCACGTTCAGACAGAGATGCTGGAAACGAATTAAGCTGCTGTAGCATGCATGCCAGTCCAGTAGATGGCGATGTAGGTCTGCAGAGAAACAGCGCTGCTACAACACACGTACGAAGAAGAAAAACTTTTCACAAACAACAATGGTGAGTGGACGCACAGAGACGCAGGAGTTTCTTTTCTGGACGACAAATCTGTGTGGATAGTTTTGATTGGATAAAGTGAGCACAGTAAGCAGCTCACATGTTACTCTGTAGACGATGAAGCTGTTGTTGCTCCTGGTATGTGTGCACAGCCTTCATAAGAAAGAGTACTGCACATGCGGTGACGTCTGTTTCACCCTGAAACACTCTGACTCTGGTTTACACCGAGCTGCATGGAGGAGAAAACTCTCCACCCTGGACCCTGGTTTTAAAAGTTTACGGGTTAATATTCTCATGTAAACGCAAGGCCAAAATGCAACGAAAACCTAACAGAATTGACCGTATTTGGCCTCATGTAAACAGCTTTTCTGCAGTCTGTGGCACTCAGCATGCAAGTCCTCTCTGTTGTAATGAACATTTATACTTTTATGGACTTAAATCAATGTTCAAAATCAAAAGACGAACCAGAAGAGCTGAACGAATGTTCATCTTCAAAGTTAGTTTTCAGCTTATGCTGACTGTTTCTAATATTAAGCAACAACCATGTCTTAAATTAAACATTCTTGCCGATTGCTAGCATTAGCATTAGCCCTCAAAGTGTTTCTGTTGCCTATGATAGTTTAAGCACCGTAAAATGACTAGCAGATATAAAACTGTCATTTAAAGGAGACATATCATGCTGATGCATGATTTAATACTTACATATAATATAATAAATTTGAAAACAAGACCTTACACCCCCTTAATTTTCAAAAAATGAGATATTGTATTGTTTCTGATATCCTAGAACGAGATTTGATGCCTCTGAAAATAGGTCATTGCGAGATGTCCGCGAGATTTAAATCGTCATGACGACACGAGGTACCTTTCTTTTTATTGGAGTAATCTGATAAAACACTTCCTCCTCTGTGATGTCCGTTAGCCACAAAACCGTCACAGAGGAACACATCCACCAGCAGCAGTATATAGATCCCTAGCTCACACTCATTCATTACCAGCTCTGGCCTGTAGGGGGACTCAATACGTGGTCGCTGCTTTGAGCCTGCCAGAAAATACAGTAGAAGAAGAAGGACAGGCTGGCTCAGCCCCCGATAGAACTGACCAATCAGAGCACAAAGGGCTGTGACATTGCGAAGTAACTGTAGGTCATCGTGAGATCCGAGCGTTTCAACGAGAGCTTGATAATGGCCTAAAATGAGGATTTTGAGAACGCTATTGTGGGGCAATGAAGGAACTAAATGACTTGTACTGAGGGCAGAAATGCTTTACAGGCATCCTTGTCTGGCATAGTGAAAAGGAGAAACAAGCATGATATGTCTCCTTTAAACATGTTAGAATGGCCCATTATACAGTTAGATTATTACAGATGTTGTTTTTATTTATTTAGCATAAACATCCATTAAGCTACATGCTGAAGAATGTAGATTTGTAGATTTGTTTATTTTAAAAAAATGGGACAATACATGTCAATGAACACACAAGTGTAAACACGCGAGATTATAGCCATGTGGCTAATTTTCATCTCTAGTCCCACACAATAAAAACAAAACAAAACAAAACAAAACAAAACAAAACAAAACAAAGCAAACATAGATGATCATTAAAAAACATTTAGGCCAAGGGGCTGGTTAAAGTGCAGAGTGCTAAAGTGTAAAGTGCATTATTGTATTGCAAATTGCCCAAAAAATATAAAGTGCTATTTTGATTGCTTAATGCTCAACTACATATTACAATAATCTAATACCAGCGATGGTAATTTGTGATACCTAGAGTATCTGGGAATATAAAATGCTAGTTGCATTGCACATTGCTCAGTAAAGATTGGAGATGGAGCCCTTGACAAAATAGATACACAGGACAAATACACAAGTTTAGGCCTGGTTATGGGAGCAGTGTTGGTTTTCCAGTAGCCAAGCTTTAAGCTGTTTGGTAAAAGAGGTCAGGGTTGGAAGTTCGTAAAGTAGAACAGAGTGTGACGTCATGTGCAACTGGTCAATAGCAAGGTGCAGAAGCAGAGCTGAGCTTTGACACTGTGGCCAATATTTTTTAAACTGACAGGTAACTCATAAAACCCTAATTAAAAAATCCCAAACCATCCGCTCGTTAAATGGGAGTGTGGTGTGAATGACTTTCCAGGGTTGGTTTGTGCTGTGGTGGTACCTTCAGTACCTCAAAAATATCTTAGCTGCACCAAACTGTGCCTGCAGTTATTTTATTTTTTTCCAAATCCAATCCTGTGCTGTCAAAGCTGAAGTGGTGGTCGTCCAACCTCCCCCATCTATTGGTTCAACAGTCCCAAAATGTCAAAAAGGTTTAAAATGCTTGTTCAGCAAAGACTTCAAAAATGTATCTTCTGCAACATATTCAATGATATCAGGACTCCAATGCCAAAGACATGTAAAAACACACTGAAACCTAAACGCTTGAACATTTGCAGACATACTTAATCCCAAAGGAAGTGTGAGAAATGTTGTTGGCCAGGCTTTAATTCCCTTTTGACTTGCAGACACACCTCTTGAAGGCTGTGTTTATGCCATTAACTACACTTGGCAGCTGAGGATCATATTCCTACCGTGAAGGAAACAAACAAAGCTGTGCAAACGTGGTGCACTGTCAGAAGCAACGGTTTTATGGCTTGTGATTAATCATATTTGGAGGAACATTAAAGGGAGAGGAGGAAACCAGCTCCAGCACTAGGAGGTAAGGGTGTCAACTGATATAACCCACCGCTGACATCAAGCAGAGCCAGCTAGCTCATTGATGTGGCAGCGTCTCATTTTCACCAGTTTGGAAGCAGACAGTTTTGCAGCGCCTTGCGGTTCTTAATTATCTTCCGACTTTGTCTAATTCAATCAACACAACTCAGATCTGGCTGCGAAATGGCACTCACATCCCCTCAAGCTCAGCAAGTCAGAAAACACTGAATAAGTGGAACAGTCAAACTGACAAAATGGCATAGCACATGAGAAATAAGTGCTATTTTATCTCCGGGGCTGAGACCTCATCCACAGTGAAGGGGATGAGAGGAGGCTGAGGGAGCAGCCAATCAGCTTTTTGTTTTAAGTTACAAGGCTGCGTTCAGGAGGGACACAGGAGCCGTGCGCTCTGATGACACTGCAGATGCTGCCCTGCTGAGCTGTGTGAGGTCAATCTGTTCATGCACACACTCGCTCAGATGCTTCCCGGCCAACTTAATATCCTGTTAACCCTCTGATGTCACCATGAATGTCTGCGCCCACATTAGGGGCATTTTCAGCTCATTCTGGGCTGTGGGGATCCACCTGGTGTGACTTTTAATGGGTTATTTTTCTCAATAAAAATGGCAATTCTGTTTTTTATTTATTTATTTTTATTTATTTTTTATTGTTTTTTATTTATTTTATTTATTTTTATTTTTTTTCCTTTTTTATTTCTCCACTTTCTTCTGTGACTGAAATAAAGAGTGTGAACATTTACTTAACATGTGAGGCCTTCCTGGATGAAGGTTGAGCTAAACAAGCTGAGGTGATATTTTAACATAAAAATCTTTTCAGTAACTTATCTATTGGTGTCTGAAATTTTGTTTTACTCCAGCTTTATTCAAGCACTTGTCAATTTGTACGTTTTAATGTTTTTATGAGTTAATGTATCTCCTTTATTCTTCATGCAACAACTACGTGCAATTAATGTGCAATCCTCAATCCTCTAACAATGTGCAATTACAGTGTAGAAGTACACGTGCAATTACTCAGTAAATGTGTAGATAATCTTTATAGGATTTGCTTTTAGTTTTGTTTCCAAGCCCTTTGTATATTTTTATATTTTTTATATTTTATGTTTGATATAGGTGGAATAATGTACATGCTGCTATTTTTTTAAACTTAAGTCTATTTTTTACTCTATTAATGCTGTCCACTTTGCTGCTGTAACACTGTAAATTTCCCCGCGTGGGACAAATAAATTATTCTATTCTTTTCTTTCTGATGTTACCAGTTTCATTTTTCTATGGGTCTAACTCCAAAGAACAATATCCAATCCCTTTTGTCAAACTGGGCGAAAAACTAGAGATGCACATTATCAGATTTTTGCTGATATCCAACGCGGTGGACTCTTTTAAAAAAACTGAAAACCTTCTTATTTCGCATTGCTTTTCCTGGCTGATTTTATTGTTGACTACTTTTACTGTTTTTATTGTCTTTATCATTGTTTTTATTGTTTTCTTATTACTGTGATTTGCCCACAAATGTAAAGTGGGTAATAAATAAAATCCATTATTATTATTTTTTTTTTTTTTAAATTCACTGAAACTGATCCTGCATTTAACAAAAATGGACTTTTATAGTTTATTTTTGCAAGGGACGGATGTGTAACAAGAAAACAGCATTTAAATTTTTGCAAAAATGAAACCCTTGATTTATAAACATACCCGTGCAAAGTGCATCAATATTGGACATTTGTGTAATTTGCAAATATTCCTGTTGAAATATGTCTGATATATCAGCTGTATATATTGGCAAAACTGTCCAAATTGGCCAATTATGATGCCTAACTTTTTAGGTTGATACTGGACAATACCAAAACCTGATAATATTGTGCATCCCTACTAAAACTGTTTTTAGGACTGAACTTGTTTCTTCAAGAGGACGATGGAGCAGCGTAAGATGCAACAGCAGACGGTCAGTGAGTAGATATTCTAGTTTTAACGGCACTAATGCAAAGTAAATCCTAAATTAGTCATTGCATTAAAATAATTCTGTCAGTGTTCATAGTGTTTCTACAGGCTGACACAAACAAGTCTATGTTGTTTTGAAAATGATTGTTGACCAATAAAATGTTTATGAAAAGAAAATTCTTTTTTGGTTTCATTTTTTCATATTATTATTGGAGTCAGTAGAGGTGGACATTTTCTCCTTAATAACCTGAATAACCTAAAAAAAGATCAAAATCAGTGCCGTTGCTTCTCGCTGACGTTTCAAAGGTCACGTCCACACGTAGGCCAGTGTGTGTTTTGGCCTTCTGTGTGTTAGGTCACCGAAAATGAACATTTTGAGAAACTCCAGCCAAGGTGAAGCTTTTGAAACCTCGTATTGGGCATCTCCATGTGGAAGAGTGACCTTCAGGGCCTTTTTACTGACCCATCCTCCATGATGACACAACATTTTCACTTTTGTTTACAAGTGTTCCAGCAGGTGTTTTTTAACTGTCACTGTCACTCTTGGCCATTGGTCACAAAAACAATGTCAACAAGTACTTCCTGTTCCTTCCTCAGTATTGAATTGGATTTAAAAAAATAAAAACACCTTCAATAAGGCAAACACTGCTGACATTTTGGGGAGAAAGGTGTTTTTGTTTCACAAGTGACTTTTCACTGGTGACCCATGGCCACTTGCTGTTGTCGTCATGGTTACAACTGTTGCTCAAACCAACAGTAAAAGAAAAAAAGATTTGATTAAGGCCTGGACTACTTGAATATGGATATATTCCTAAACGCACATTTTTCTGTCCAGTTGGGCCTCTCAACCACACGAACACGGAGATTTTTTAAAAACGGATAAAAAAGTGAAGAAATAAAAAAATATACAGTTGAGTGGATCTGTGTAGCGGTGTTTTAAAAGGAGCTGGTGTTTACGCGTCGCTACAGTGACCTAGCAACAAGTCACTGTAGCAACGGTTGTTTATGTTCAGAGTCGAGCTGTGGATCATTGAGATAAGCGACTCTTACTAAAGCTGTGTTCGAAATCGCTCACTATCACGGATATAGTGCACTATATAGTGTGTTCGCCATTTCGTAGCGTTGTTCGAATTCTCAGCAGTTAATTTCATTCACTATATAGTGCACTACAAAATACCCACAATGCACAGTAAAAGTGCGTGTACATACGATGTACCCTATATTGTACTCCCATATACCACAATGCAATGAGGTCGTGTTTTTCCACAGAAGAAGAGGAAGAAGGCTGTTAGGAGCTGCTTCATTCATAAATGTAAAAAAACGTTAAAGTATCTTTAACACGTTCGTAGCGTAGCTCTTTAACGCCTTTTAGCGGCTGTAAACAGCTTCAAAATTTGCTACTTATCCTCCCAAGTGCTCAGTTTGTTTACGTGAATTTTGGCGTGTCCACTTCCATCACAGGAATATCCGGCTCATCTGCTGATGCTACGACGTTTAGAAAATCTCAGTGTAGTGTCCGAAATGACGTTTGACCGACCACACAAACGACTCAATTGTTTTCTTTGCCCTTTTACTCTATTGACTGCTTCTTCTTCCTGTTTTTGACTGCGCATGCTCATAGCGTTCTCCTTCTATGGTTTTCACATTAATCTACCACTAACCGGCCCGGCATGGCATTGCAGCCTCAGAGGCGAATGTTTTCAGTTTTGCCCCTTCATATGGACAGAGATATTTCTTTATCTTTTTTAAACGAGGACAAAGATATCCGGTAAAAAAAATATCCATATACGTGTGGTCCAGGCCTAAGATTACCAAATTTGTCTCGAACTGAAATATAAAAAACACGCTATAAACACATAGCCACAGATCAAACCATAGCACCAGTCAGAAATGGTGGTAGAGTAGAGAGTAGATATAACAAGCTTTGGCATAAAAATGCAATGTTTAATAGTGCATTCATGCTTTTCTGGTGTTGTGTGCAGACAAGGATTTTTAGTAAAATAAGCCCTCCTGTGCGTGGACTAGGGATGTAACGATATAGAAATTTTATATCAAGGTTATTGTGACCAAAATTATCACGGTTATCATTATTATTGCAGTATTGTTGCAGTGTGCTCAAGATATCCAAAAGTACTTTAACACAGAATTGAAATCATTTAACCCCTTTAATATTATAATCATAACAGTCTTTTGTCTTTTTTGTCAATAAATGTGTCAGGAAATGCCAATGCTAGTAACCGTTACATCCCTAGCGTGGACAGCCTCTAACTCTAAGTCTAACTCCCAAAACAGCCTCAAATGTTCAACTTCAAATCAAACTGTAATGTAAAGAGATATTTTCCAAAAACATTGAGATGTTTGATGGCTCAGATCAGGACTGAAGGTTTCAACCAAAGGAAAACAGGGGGAAATATAATTTATATTTTATGAATGTCTTTGGGAGCAGATGTTTTCATCAATAATGACTTTAACCTTATTAATGACAGCAAAGGTTTTACATGATCCTCTGAATAGATGTCAGGATGGTTCACTTTAACACAACTTTCAAACAACTAAAAGACTTTAAGAACAACAAGATGGCAGCTCCTGTGAGGGCACACACACACACCCCTACGGAGAGAACTTAGAAGGTCATTAGGGATTAAATTGTTTGCCAAATTGCTGTCTAAAAAGTGAGCAACATAATGAGAGGAGGAGGGATAGCTAAGCTCATACGGCTAAAATCCTTTTTCTGCACCACCACTATTCCCACCCATTCACCTCCCATCTAATTCCGAGGGCCACAGCATTATTAGATTTTGACATTATTAGCTGAAATAGCAGAGAGGCCCTGCTGTCATTATAAAGCCTTTACTTTCGCGCTGACTGCCAAATCTGTTTTGCACTAGCTACAGACTGCCAAAGCCAACAATGGCAGATTAGTGAAGCCCTTCTCCTGTTGCAGCAGAGGTTAATACAAAGTGACAGGGCTAAGTCCGCTCCGATTAAGTATGCTGAGAGATATTACAGCATTTTGTTACATCAGATCGTTATTGGATTAAACAGCATGCACAACAATGAAAGTTTAATTTTAATTTTCAGCAGGAATATAAAACAGGCCCTGAGAGCGCTCCTGTCAGAACAAAGGCTCGACTACAATGCCTCCTTGTTTTTGCTTCCTCTTTTACCATTACTGGAGTGGCAGACTTGAGAAAAAAAGATTATTGTGAGTGAGGGTGTCAACTTTACTTTTCATCCCTGAGGTAAGAACATTATTCATACACTAGTTAAATAATGCAGCTGCTGATGGGGATTACCAAAATGTAGTTACCTTAAACAAAAGGGGTCGTTTATACCTCGCGCAAACAACATGTCCATACTCCACATTTACAGCTTGGCCTCAGTGACTGTCTGCATGAAGACTGACCTGCAACATCTTAAGTACGTACAGTACTGCTCAGTATTATTGGCACCCCTTCATCATTTTCATTACTTTAACAATATCTTCATAAATAAATTGAAATGTACCAAATTCATATCATCAGGATCTTTTAATTGAAGGTCCGAAAGACTTGCACACAAAAAAAACATTTTTACAAGTTATATATTGTAATTTCAAATAGGGAACTGAAAAAAGCATGTGCAGCAATAATGGCACCCCTCTTCAGTATTTTGTTGCACACCCTTTGGCACTGATGACAGCCTCCAAATGTTTCTTGTAGCCATCTATAAGCTTCTGGATGTGTGCTTTGGGTCTTTGTCTTGCTGGAGGGCCCATGATCTTCGACTCAAACCAAGTTTTCTTACACTGGGTCGGATATTTCGCTCTAAAATTTCTTGATAATTCTCTGATTTCATGATTCCTGTGATACAGTCAAGGCCTCCAGTACCTGATGCAGCAAAGCAGCCCCAAACCATTATGGAACCTCCACCATGCTTAATTGTTGGTAGGGTGTTCATTTCCTTGTAGGCTTCAAGTGGTTGCAATTAAAACTTCCTAATTTAAATATGGCTGCATGATCATAGTAGCTAATGAAGTATAATTTACAAACCTTAATATGTGAACATTACTTCTGCCAAGATTGAGTCTGATAAAGTGATGCAGAGCAAAGTTAGAGAGGTTTGTAAAGAAACTGTACTGTCACATTGTGCACTTAAACTTCATGGGTGCCAATGATGATGAGTAGGACTGTAACAGCTCAATGACTGAAAAAGGCTGAAAAGATTATTCAACGACTGAAAGTTTTCAAACAGGCGCTCTTTGCTAGCCTTGGACAGTAGATGGATCAGCCTGATTTAACGTCTGATATCGGGCAGGTCCATCTTCCCAAGCTCCAGTCTACATCTGTGCTTGGCCTAAAGCAGGACGGCCTGTTTAGCATCCTTCAGAGCAGGAAGGGTGGGAGCTACGAGGATGACAACATCAGGAAGTGACTGCTAGCTCAGAGATTAGCATATGTGCTAACAGCTTCAGCAGCAGTTTTATTCCATCTGGACCATTTTTCTTTACTGAATGAAAAACTACAGTAAGAATAGTTTTGCTCTGCTTCCAACATTTTTTGAAAAGAGTTATATGAAGTTGCTCATGTTCTGTAGTGCAGTAGCAACCACCCACTACATTATCTGATTGGTTCTTAATGAATTTGATTGATGGAACAACCGTCCAATTAAAGGTTATAATAGTTTTGAATTTGTCATTATAGTTTATTATTAGTTAGTTTTGACATTTCTTTCCATTACAGTTTAGTTTTAATTAGTTTTAGAGTGGGCGTTCTAGTTTTTATTTAGTTTTGATTTTTGCAGCAAGGCTTACTTTTAGTTTAGTTTCAGTTTAGTTTTAGTTTAGTTTCACTTTAGTTTTAGTTTAGTTTAGTTTCAGTTTTTTCATACCTTATTTGCCAGGTGCAGGATTCAAAAAGGTCAGAGTAAGTATTTTGTAATACTGTTTATTTTCTCTGTTTTACTGTCGAAAACGGTCGTAAAATTGGTTGGGAAATGTGTCGGATTAATTTATATCCTAAACGCTAATAAATATTGTCAAAAAACGATAACAAAGGACATTTTGTCCATAATTTTAGTTAGTTTCAGTTAGTTTTGTGAGCACAAGATACAGTTTTAGTTTACTTATCGTTTTTGTTTTCTTTTCTAGTTTTTATTAGTTTGAGTTAACTGCAATGTATTTTAAATTTTAGTTTTCGTTTTTAGTTTCGTTTTAGTTAACTATTATAACCTTGGTCCAATCACCTGCAGGGAATGCCTGTAAAAGGGTCTGCCCATTCCCAAACACTTTCTATGAGCTGTGCGGGGTTAACTCTTTGCAACTATGCACTACAATCTCAGACTATAGTCATGAATAAGCACGCTACTGAAAGCTGCTCAAAACAGTCAAGTACAGCATAACCATGAGCCCTGTTTGCTCTGCTCACTCTTTAAAGTTTTACATCATTTCTTCAACAAAATGTGGATTTACAGCTCCATCACTTAGATACACATCTTCCTTCATTGTTTATCCACATAAATGTGTGTCACTGTGACATTTTTATTATATTTACTGCTCTGTAGATGGAAGAGGATGAATATTCTGTGCGATGATAAAAGTCAAACCATGGACTACTTTGTCTGACACATACACATAACAGTTTCTGTTGTTTAGTAACTTATTAGCTGATGCTATCAAAATGTTGTCGTCACTAAGATGGGCTTTACACGAGTACAAATTTGTAAGACTCCGGTCAAATAAACTATCCATCTGGTGATATTGACACACGGAGACGCGTATTTGTCCATGACTCCGCATCTTTTTTGGAAACGGGTCTGCAGTTGGATATCTGCAGCATGTTACGCGTGCATGAGCACCTGTTGACATGGAATCCACCTCGGAGCAGAACCAGACGGGCAACCCGACAGGATTTTGCGTGGATTTTGCGTTGTCATGTAAATGCACAAGCCTATGTACAATACAATGTGTAAACAGCGATACATGTTTTGATGCCAACGCCAAGACAATATGGGGCCGTCCTCGTGTGAGGAGGGCCTCAGTATATCTACTATCATTGTTGCTTGACCAGGGCTTTTATATGTTCAATTTAGGCCCATGCAGCTGTGAGGGCGGTGTCACTGCATGCTGTGTGTAGTAAAGACACTGACAATACATACAAGTGGGGTAAATTAGCCCCAAGCTATGAAGCTATAGCCTGAACAGCTTTTCCTCCTTTGCAGGTTTCCACATCTTCACACCTTGGTCCAATTTATTTGGAAAAAAAGTGCAACAAATAAGCACGTTTCATTTAGACTGTTTCATGTTCCCAAGGCAGTATTGAGGGTGGAAGAAAGGTCAGAGCTAAACTTCCATGATAACGTCACAGTCAACCATGCTATAACTACAAGTGAATTATGGGAAGGGATGTGCAGGCTAAATAACTCAGTGATGAAAAGAGGAGAAAATATGTTTTATGTAAGATGAAACAGATGAGCATTTTTATCAGTGTGACAAACTGCACAAAGAGGAGGAGCTTTTAGCACTCGTTGGTGTCAATAGCCAACCATCGGGGTTCATCAGACTGTTTGGTAACTGACTGCAGTGTAACACCTAGAAGTGTCCACAGAGAAACTGACAGCCATGCAGAAAAGTAGAGAGCTGCTGTAAAAAAGGAAAAATGATCCTGCTTGAATGGCCTGAAACAGTCGGTATTGTCCAGTCCTGTGACGATCTGCTGCAGAGATGGAAACTAATGTCAACAAAACATTGTCTGGTAGCCATTATGAAGTTATTACGACCGCCCCAGGAGTTAATTGGAAGCGAGCTTGGACCACCTCCTTCAGGTGAGCTCAGCACTGTTGCTTGTTCTGAAACAGGGACAGATTTCTGTGTTCATATATGTTCAAACAAGCATGCGAGCAAGAAAACACCCACTTGTTTTGAACAATCCAAATGTGAAAATGATCTAATACTTTTACCTATAAAAACCTAAAACACAGAAAACTGGCCTTGTTTTTATGGAGTTAAAACTTTGAATTCCAACTCAAAGTCTCTTCCATGCTATGGTTTAACTTGTGACCATGCTAACTGGTGTTGTTGAATGTTTGTTTCCATCCTAAATGCATCTGATGCACTAGAGCAGATGTGATGATGAAGTATTCATTGTTACTCTTGCTGGTTTCAGCGTTTGTTGTCATTATGGTAACCAAAGAAAGAGGCTGTTCTGGACCTAGAGCAGGAATCGAAAACCAAATCACTGAAGAATCAATAACAAATAGCTGAAGGAATCAATATTCTTTGTCTTCCTGCTTTACAATTTCCTTATCAATACCGTCAAATAAGTCCTGGATTTATCGTAAATCAAGAAGGTCATGCACTCATCAGAGGCAGACAGCATGAACAACAAAGAAGTCAAACATGTCTTCATGATAGACAACACAAAAGCATGCAAAGGTGTGGCCAAGTTTAAATGGAACGACTCAAACTGCACAACATCCAGTTTCTGTGTGCTTGTCATTGAGAAAGAAAATGCCAGAAACTTCTCTGTTTAACACTGAATATAAGGATTGACACATGTCGGACTGAAAATCCAAAACATCTGCAGGGTTCTTAGTATCTGTCTATAGCATCATAATTAGCTAGTACCTTACCTGTGTGTATGTGCAATAAAATAAGAATATTTAAGCACCTTTCACAGCACTCAACATGCCTTTACAAGGCCGAGTTTAAAAAAAAAAGTCAATAGTCCCATTAGCAACAGAGGAAGCAGCATCAGCTTAGCACATGACACCAAAGCACAAATCACACATAGACAGAAGTAAAAATTGAGCACTTGTGCAAAATTCTGAGTCCAAAACACTAAAACTTCTTCATGGAAACACAGATAAGTTTTCAGCATAGATGTGTTTTCAGCGACCTAAAAATCTTTTGGTTTGAAAAGAGGGGCCAAAAATACAGAAAAACAAAGTTATTAATACCAGCTTAAAGTGTGTAAACACTAACCAACCACTTTAGTGACTGTTTGTCAATACAAATCTCATGTAGACGCACACATTTTCTGAGATGCCTTTGTCTTTATGATGATTGCTTTTGAAACTGTTAAGCATTTTGTCTTTGTGTCTTAAGGGTCTTAATTTTAGCTGCAATGTTCTGACATTGGGTCAGAATTCAGTGTTTCAACATGAAAGCATGAATCCATCCTGCCTTGTGTTAACACTTCAGATGTGGCATTGCTGTAATGGTGTCGGGGAAAAATCCATCATATACTTTTGACTCATTTGTACCAACTGAGCTTAAGTGCAAAAGTCTGAGTATTGTTGCTTACATGCAAATGTACTCCAGTGGCCTCCACAGTCACCAGATCTCAATAAAGTACCTTTATGATGTGGTGGAACAGATTTGTCTCATGGATGTGCAGGATCTGTGGTTATTTTTTCTATGGAAATATTTATGTGGTGGTGCAGGCTTTATATATACAAAGGCTCTATATCTACACTTTTGTAGCAACTACCTGCTGATACAACATTATCAATACAAGCAGTATTGTGCATCCCTACAAATAGAAGACCATTTTTTCATACTGGAGCACAACTGCTGGTTCAGTCATTAAATTGGGTTGTAAATAGTAAATGGACTTGAGCTTATATAGCGCTTTTCTAGTCTTTGACTACTCAAAGCTGCTTTACACTGCAGGTCACACCTACCCATTCACACCCATTCACTCTCAAATTCACTCACTGATGGTTCAGAGTTTCTATGTTAGTTATCCATCAGTATCTCTAACACATCTGCACCCTATCATGCCCATTTATACACCACTGACGCAGCAGTGGGAGCTAACTTGGGGTTAATTGTCTTGCTCAAAGACACATCGCCATGTATCACCCGGAGCTGGGCTTGAACCTGCAACCTCCCGATCACTGTGTCTTAATGTGTGGATACATAACTAACCACCAAGCCAGTCTGGATGCATCACCCCAGACCTTCTCTGAATGCAGTCTGATGTAACAATAACAAAATGTCTGTGTGCACTGTGGCACACCCACACCTAGCATAACAGACCTCCCTCTTGGTATCTGAACGCCCAGACCAGATGTTACACAAACTGTAAACAGGGTCTGAGAGGGTCTGCAGCTGTGGGGTGTTCTCCATGGACCCACTTGGACGGTTCGTTGTAAGCTCCTCAAGAGATCACTGCACCTGACCAATAAGCTGTTATTAATCCTTGCAGAGTCATCCATTAGCCCGTCCAGTTTTTACGACCCTCTTCTTTATTAGACGAGCTATCAGCTGTCCATATCAGACAGAAATATGGGCCTCCTCATCTGGGCTGCTGCACCCCCACCTTCACAGGAGATGTTGGTGAGCTGAGCCAGGTGGAGCAGACCTGAAGTCCAGCCAGGGGCTCTGAATCTGCCAGTCTCCTGGGGTATTCCCCACTGTCCCGTTACCTCCCATAAATCTCAGTGCTTTACGATTAGGTACATAAAATGAGTCATAGATCTGGACGGTAAATAAGAGCTTGTCAGAGGAGCTGACGCCAGGAGCAGCTCCTCCTCCACCTTCTCCTCTGCCAGAGAGTCCCTCTGTACCCGGGCCATCAGACTGCTGCTATTGAGCCGGGGCTAAAAAGGCTCCAATAAATAAGCCTGGTATTTCCCTCTGGACGTCTACGGTGCCACCCTGAAGCATGCATGCATCCACTGAACAAACAAAACCTCGCACATCAGACGCAGGAATGTCTCCCACCAACATCTTAAAGGGACAGTTCAGCATTTTTGAAGTGGGGTTGTGTGAGCTCCATATGGTCACTAAGTCCATCAGGTACAGTAGAAAGTTCTCTCCTCTTCATCAGTAAGACACAGTCTGTAAGAGTCGGTGACGAAAAAAAAGACGCTAACAGGAAAGTATCGTACCAAATACAAAGGATATTTTCTCTGCCTACAAGAACTCAAATCAGAAAGTAATACCACAGTTTAAGAGTACACAACATATCAAATCAAATCAAATAAAACTATATTTATACAGCACTTTTCATACAAAAAAGTAGCACAAAGTGCTTTACAAACAGACAGAGAAATTAAAATAAAGATTTATGACCCAAGCCCACTCCACCCAGCCCCTGAGCCCACCCACAGTGTTGATAAAAAGTATGAATAAAAAATTTAACACTTTTAACTTAAAAATAAGTTAAAGTGTAAAATTAAATATATCATAAAATGAAATTTTAAAAAAAAAAATTAAAAAATAAAAATAGATAATAAATTGAAATAAAGTTAAAAAAAAATAAATAAAAAAAATAAGAAAAACTAGAAAATAAAATAAGGAAAGATAGCAAAGATAAAAATATAAAAAATAAAATAAGATAAAAAATAAGTGGGCTGTAAGTAGGATAAATAAAAAAACTAAAAGGTTATTCAGGTAAATGCTTGACTAAAAAGGTAGGTTTTGAGTTTGTTTTTAAATATATGAGTGTTTTTAAGTGCATTAACATTTCGGAAATATAAAGTTTATCTGGACCTAGCTAACTTGTGATTTAGCAGAGGGATACATTACACGAGTTAGCTAGGTTCAGATAAACTTTATATTTCCTCTGACAGGTGCCTAGTTTGGAATTGTTTTTTCCCCTCTCCTCTCCTCCTGTTTTCTTTTCTGCAAGCACTTTGAGTCACATATGTTGTAGGAAAAGTGCTACAATATATGTTTGTTTGTTTTTTTCCAGCAACCTTAGATCCCCTCTCACAATCACCTGAACAGCTTCCTCATTAAAAATATTTTTGTTGCACCTTTACTTGGTCTCAGGTTGCTTTTGGGTCCTCTAAAAACCTTGGAAACTCGTTCTATAACACTTTTTCTTGCATTTATACATATAAATTGATATATTAAAAGTTACTGTTCCAAACTGATCAGCTCTACATAACAAGTTTGCCAATTTTTCTTAGACATGACAAACTATTTGTAAAAACAGTGCAGTAATCTTGCTACATTTTTACAATATTCATTAATTCAGAGAAAACAACTTCAGCAGTGATACAATCTAAAACCAGATTATTTTTCTCAAGTTTGCAGTATGCAGGCTGTTCTTCTGAAACTGTCTTAAATGTACAAAATTTGTTGGCAATGCTTGGACATGAAGGAGACACTGGCAAGATGTTTTTGTACCTACTGTATGTTTTCAATATTTTTTTTAATATATACCCAAGTTAACCCTTTAACTCCTAGCTATACTATTTGGCAGAGGTCAGTAAATCCAGGAAAATTTAATGTGCTCAAAAAAACATAACATGTCATTGTTATACAGAAAAAACTGCAAACAAACCAAAGGACCTCATATTTTCTTCTTGAGAGACCTAAAGGTTGAAAAAGCTAAAATCTATCATTGTTTGCTAGCTAACTCGTGATTTAGCAGAGGGATACATGACACGAGTTAGCTAGGTCCAGATAAACTTTATATTTCCGAAAGGTTAATGCACATAAAAACACTCAAATGTAACATACTCTTAAACTGTGGTATTACTTTTTGATTTGAGTTTTTGTAGGTACAGAATATACCCTTTGTATTTGGTACGGTACTTCCCCGTTAGCATCTATTTACAGACTGTGGCTTACTGAGGGAGAAGAGAGAACTTTCTACTGTATCTAATGGACTTAGTGGACATATGTAGCTCATACAACCCCACTTCAAAAATACTGAACTATCCCTTTAATATCTGTTTCTCAAAAGGTTTGGCACTCTGTGTTTTAATCACCGCTGTTACGTAGAAAAGCCAGGAAGTCAATGGATCAATGCATTTCAAGTATATTCAAACTATAAGCTGGACTCCAAGACACTGATGTCTTTTAATGGACCTTCAATCCATACTCGCAATTAAGCATGCAAAATCTCCCATTAAGCAACTCCACTTACAGTGTATTTAGCCCGGTGCTGTTTGGGTTTTTCTCCTCCGTGAGGCTGAGAGAGCAGCAGTGAGATGACCTCAGGGAGGAGGGAGAGTCTCCAAATGCACTAACACAATGATGGACACTTCCTCTGCAGCGCCAGCTAATCATTGTTGCCGATTCGTTTACACTGGTCCAAAATGACTCCCTGAATGACCGCCTTTGCATATTAAACAGACAAACAGACAATAGGGACACACTGTTGGAGGACATGAGAGAAGCTAAACACCAGCAGAGTGGCGATAGTCTGGGGAACAGTAGACTCCATACTGTACCTACAAATGAATCCAGCAGTTGATTGATAGCATATTAAACCTGAATTGTGTTACTGCCTATCCACTGCACATTTTGACAAGGCACCTGCAAAAGTGTTTTCAACATACATCAGCACCTATTCAGCATAACCGCACATAAAGAGCACAGCATCTCCCCGTGCAAGAAAAAGGAGGCTATTAGGAGAGAGAGGTCTGGAGACGAAAGCAGAGAGAGTGCATGGCTACGGGCGTGCAATCAGCTAAGAATTCAAAAAAATCTCACACAGCTTATGCACTGCTATAATCAGAGAGTAAAGAAAGAAAACAACGCCACTGGCACAGCAGCAAAGAGGTTCAAAACATTTTCATTAGTGAGCAAAAAAATGAGCTCTCCTTAGCCAAAGCAATTCTTCTTTTCGCACAAGTTTGACATTTAAGGTGGAAGATTAGATGGAAGAAAGGCTTTTTTATCAAGTCTGAACTCTGCAAAATATTTCCCTCTGCTTTAAACAATCTGATTGATATTGTTGTTTCTTCAAGTGAATCATCCATTTACAGATTGAAACTAGAGCAGCAAGAAATGAAAGCTGCAGAACATTGTTATAATTTAGAGTTTTCAAAGTGTGTTATAGTTAAGACAGACACCCTAACAGGAAAAAATCCTCCTTAACTGTCTACATACTGGAAATAGGGTAATATAAAACTTTATCAGGGCCTTACTTTGGCTTTTTACACAACATTTGTGTGCCTGCAACTGGCGAATAAATAAAATAAACCTAAATATTTCAGTGGAGGATTTTAAAGTGCAACACATCAGCGCTGCAATTTTGAGAAAAATGTCAAAACGTGAGATGAAAATCAGAGTTGGAGAAAAAAGTATGAATAAAATATTGACACTATCGTTGAAATGAAATTCAAGGTTTTTATTTTGACTTTGCTTCAAAAATGATAACTTAATTCTTGACGTTAAAAAGACGTTATTAAAAGAAGCTTCCACCTTTCAAAATTTTATTTTCTAAAAACTCTACGTACCAGTGTGAGTCTGAGTGTGTATTTTCAATACTCTGTTTATTAGCGCTTCTGACTCGTGTGTGTCGTACTAAATCAGCCGTATACACAGTATTGTTTGGCTTATGTTTATATAAATGCTGCCATTGTGATATTTACATTCTTCATGTGGTATTTGTGAACTACAACGCAGGGCGTGCTAACAACAGCTAACACAACGGCAAAAAATAGCCTGTTTTTTTCCAACTTTGTAACTGAACGCTGATAACTCAAAGATGACATCACTCCCACTTCCCTCTCCCCAGTTCCAATAAAATTGAACACAGCAAGAATACGACAATTCAACGCAACCAATTTTTTTTCTTTGGTTCCAGTCAAGTTTCAGGTTCTGAACCAGTTTTTTCCAGTGTGAACATGCTGGCTGGTTCACAATTAGGCATGGGTACCAGAACCAGCACAAAGCCATACCAGTGTGAAAGCGCTGTCTGTTAGCTTCAGCTAATGCTATCTGCAACATTATTACCTTAAGTAATGAGGAAAAATAGCAAATATTTACCAACAACAATGTGGTGATTATGCTGCGTTCTAGTTGTAGCCTGGTATATTGGCACGTTTTTTTCCAACTTTGTGACTGGAACGCTGATAACTCGGAGATGACGTCACTTCCCTCTTCCCAGTTCTGAGGTTAATGAACGCAGCACAAGTCTTTTTTAAAGAATTACAATAACTATATTGAGCTAAACAGTTTAGTATACAGTCAAACTGAGGGCTGCTCATGACTGTGAGGTTACAGCAGCACAGCAGAGAGCTTTCTGTGACACAAACAAAAGCGTGAAGCAGATGCACAAACATGTAAACACCAAGTAGCACAGCGTCCACCTGATGCACAACACCAGCTTTTTACAACACGCTCCCTCCTCTGCTGCAAGACTGAAGTCCATTGATAAAAATTTAAAGCTGTGTTCACTCATGTCGCTGTATAGCTCTGACACAGGCTGTGATGTGATGATGACACTTTGACTGGTACAAAAAGATTTTATCAATATAGTCTTTCTGTGTTATAATGGGCAAATGCTTTTATTTTGAAAGTGACCAAAACAGGAAATTGTCCATTTAACCCTTTCATGCATGAATCACTAAATCACAAAAGAATACCTTTAATAATGTTTATAACCGACCTGTATCGAGATATGTACATCAGAAATCTTAATATCGAAAAAGTAATGATGATAAATATAAACTTTTACATAAAACTGCCTTTTCCACACTCTATTATATTATGATGTTTCTTTCTGAAAAGTGCTTGGTTTTCACCGAGGCCGTAGTCGTATCACATCGATATTGAAGTCGAGATATCCGGCATGAATACAAAAGTTTGTCCGTATTGTTCAGTCCTAGTGGACACCATGCCTCAACGGTATAAAAGTAATTCAGTGGAACTTAATAAAAATCCACAAACAAATGTCTTTGACAAACATCACAAGTAAATTAAAAAAAAGAAAAAAACTAAGTATATGTGTTATTGCCTATTAATCAAACTATTCTCTGAATCACACCAAAATGAAAAATAAAAAATAAAGTATGTGAAGTCTGACTACAGGCAAAATGTCCAATTTGTCCTCTGCTGGCCTTCTTGGATTTATGATGGAATATCTCAGTGTGGTAAAAATGTGCAAGGATAATATATTTATGAAACTTAAGACAAGAGTTTGGGGATTTACCACCTGGCTGTTGGACGCAGTGCTGCAGCTAAAGGGTGTAAATTTATTCTTAATATCTGTTTACTGTAGTGAACACCATGCATGAAAGGGTTAAGAACAGCCGCTTCACGAAACTAAATGAACCATTAAAACAGCCAAAGACACAACAAACTAAAACTGAAATCAGAGACTTCATAAAGCATCTCTTTGGACTGTAGCTCTTAAAAATGCATCTTAAAATCTCTTTTATTTTTGATATGACAAGATATTATAATTACTGCAGAGAGCAAAAGCAAAACAAAGTATGAACTAAATAAGTTTTAAAAAAAGAAATGATATGTAGGTCATTTCACCTCTTACATATGTTTGTTTTTATTCACTGTGATTAAGCTATTATTATGATTATTACATTTATTATCGTTTGTACAGTAATGTTGCAGACAGTCTCATCTCACTTTGAATCTTTCAAGAGTAACATCCAGCAGAGACAAATAAAAATAAGGCTGTGGATTAATTTGACTTATAGATCTAATTTATCCCTAGTTTCACATTAATATTGCTAGAATATTATGGTGATATTTTTGGGCATAATAATCTTGAGATTAAAATCGAATATTGTGACAGTCCTGATATTTATTAAAAAATAAAATGCATTTTAAGGAGTAAGGTGGCCCCACCTCAAACCCATCATCACGTTGCTCTGATGGAAAC
This sequence comes from Scarus forsteni, assembly GCA_036419115.1. Classification (NCBI taxonomy): domain Eukaryota; kingdom Metazoa; phylum Chordata; class Actinopteri; order Labriformes; family Labridae; genus Scarus; species Scarus forsteni. The sequence goes on along the minus strand of JAZDUH010000358.1, from coordinate 1,365,284 downwards.
TCTGTTCTCGTCAATCAAACACTGTGAACTCAAACTAAACTTCATTTTGTTTTGTTTGGATGGTCTGGTGGATTACTAAGGTGTCAGCATGTTGCTATTCCATGAGATTTCCATTTTACCAAAGGCTTCTTTGACACTTTTAGTGAAACACAAAGAAAATCAATAGTTTTTCATTGACTGTAAGGAATATGTATCAGTTTACTCAATGCTGCAGAGTTTCCATTTAAACAGGACAAAATGAAACCTTATCATCTCTGAACAGAAAGCAAACATGTAATCATATCTGCGTGCCTTCCTGCGTCTGTGCCACGATGCCAACATGCCGTTATGTCGCTCTCATGTCACCATCATATCTAAAAAATAAAACACGTCCTTCTATCTCAGGGTCGGCCTGCAGGTCATCCATCTGTCTTTTATCAATATGCTATTCTGTCAATACGCCTGCACGCCGATCAATACGTCATTAAGCCAAAGCCTGCAGTCGATAAGCCAATAACATCAGCATGGGAGAACAGGAACAGAAAATCAATCTGTTTTGTATTTTGCTATAATTGATGTTTTATGCTGTTAGCTCATTCTGTGACATTTGCACTTCTTAGTTTACACTAACAACAGTCAGCGACCAACACAATGATGTTCTACTCTGTTCTATTCAACTATATAGTAGCATAATCTCTATATATATTTTAACATAATCTCCAGTGCTTGACTTTGTTTCAAGAGGTGGTTCAAGTTCTGCCCTTTACGCCACAGCGTTAGCATTCCCCTACTACGGACCGTAACAAATGTGACTGACGAAATTTGCCAAGCTCGAATCTACGTTTGTGCTCAACCCAATCAACGTCCTTTAGAGATGGAAGAGGAGCTACGAGTTTGGCGACAGCAGGAAGTGACGGCTCATGGAGATTAGCATAGATGCTAGCAGCTTCAGAGCAGTTTTATCAGATCTAAACCACACTTCTTCATTAAATGCAAAACAAAAATCAACATTACAACTTCTCTATAGAAAGGATATTTTTGTTCCACTTTCAGTTCTATGATGTGGCTCATGTTCTGTGGTGCAATAGTGCCCGCCTACTACATTAATGCTGAACGTGATTGATATAACGATTGTCCAATCAGCTGCCAGATTCACTGAGACTGTTCTTGGTGTGTCAACAACACAAAATATAATAGCTGTGTTTAAAATCACTCACTATCAGGGATGGAGTGCACTTTTTAGTGTGTTCGCCATTTTGTAGTGTTGTTCGAATTCTCAGCAGTTAATTTCATTCATTATATAGTGCACTACAAAATACCCACAATGCACAGCAAAAGTGAGTATACATAGGATGTGCCCTATATTGTACTCTCGTATACCACAATGCAATGCAGTTGTGTTTTTCCATAGAAGAAGAGAAAGAAGGCTGTTAGACGCTGCTTTCATTTGTAGATGTAAAATAACGTTAAAGTATCTTTAACACGTTCGTAGCCTAGCTCTTTAACGTCTTTCAGCGGCTGTTAACAGCTTCCAAATTTGCTACTTATCCTCCCGAGTGCCCGGTTTGTTTACGTGATTTATTTGCACTTCTGACTGGGGTGTGTGGCTCTAGATCAGCTGTATACATAGTATTGTTAGACTTATATTTACAAAAATGCTGCCATAGTGACAATCACATTCTTCATACAACAACACAGGGCGTGCTAACAACAGCTAACAATAGCCTGGTAGATCAGCATGTTTTTTTCCGACTTCAACCGGAACGCCGATAAGTCGGAGATGATGTCACTCCTAGTTCCGAGGTTACTGGAACGCAGCATTACAACAGTCACCGCGCGTGCTCATGGGTAACAGTCTTTATGTCGCCGGTAATAGATTCTCCTCACAGCACCTTTAAAGTGTGTATTTCCATCAGGCATATATCTAAAAGGGAGACTTTTCTGTAATTACTTAGAAACTCCTCATTGCATGTTTAATCGTGATTTTGAGATTAGGTAATATCGCCCAGCCCTACTTTCCACTGAAATCCAAAAGAATCAAAATTTCTGTAACATTTAACATAAAAATGTTTTATATCATTCAACACATTAGTTGTTTTTGGCTTCTGATAATCCACTTGAGGACATTTTATCATGTATCAGGTTTTATTCAGATATATTTTTAATAATGTGTTGATCATATTAATTAGATAAAAGTGTACATGTATCCAGTATGATACAACAGGCTATTCGTGAACATATTCTAACTTTATAACATTTCTACACCCTCCTACATTCCTGCACACGTGCACAAACCTCCCTGTCTCCCCCTGCACATGCACCCATACAGCTGAAAACAGAGATATATTGCTTTGCCCCGTTCGTCCCTGTAATCTGTTTGGATGCTGTGAATTTGTTCATCCTGTCTGCAGCGTCTTGTTTTCGTCCCGTTGTAGCAGAAACCTCCTGATCACTCCATTTCAGCTTTTCCATCACTGCCTCAGTGTCCTTCTGTTGTATTGATCTGTGTCATCTGCTCACTTTTTCTATCTTCCATGACAATGAAGAGCTCTGGAAGTTGTTTAAAGAAAGCATCATAGCTGTGATTATTAAAGCTCCATTCAGTGATTCATGTAAAGCGTCTGCCTCTCCTCATTGTCTCCATGTTCTTTCTTTTCTCCTCAGACTAAAGGATACTCTAAACCGAGCGAGTCGATCTTCTCATAACTGGTTTAAAGTTTTCCAACACTTATTCAATAACAGGCCTGAGTTCAGCCAATAGTGAAGGTCCTTTTCTTTCTCTTCTCTACAGCTCTCTGTTTCACTGAAGTCACTGTTAGACTGCCTCTGATGACAATGAAAATAAGGAACTTTAATTCTATATCTATATTATTTTTATTATTTAGCAGCAGCCTTTTTGTGCTCCCAGCAAACACGACTCCAGTTTCCAAGGCTAATGACTGCCTCCCACAGTTATGAAACATGAGAAGCTGAAATGTAAAAGATAACTGTGCATTTTATGTTGAACTGTTTTTCTTTTTCCATTTTATTATTTGTATTGTTTTAAGGTATTTCTATTTTAAAGACTATTTTTCTTCTACTGTAATTGTAATTCATAATCTACAAAATTAATTGCAATCATGGTTTGTACCATAATGGAGCAGCCCTGCTTCTCACTTATTTTCAGTTTTCTATAAGACTGGTTTAATAATAATTAATAATGTAGGCTTCAAATTGGTCTTTGAAATATTAAATGTTAATCATTAAAATAATCAATGTGAACAAGCTGTTTGAGCTATAGCAAAGTTCAATCAGCAAATGTTCATTCTTTAACGCTCTAGATTAATTAGCCAAATAATAAAAGAATAGTTGTATTACAAAATTATGAAGTTTTTATGGTGTATGAACCAAAGCAATATGTGGCCATTTGTTTACTTTTTTAACACAAAAATTAAATAGCTAACACAAAAATTGAATTACTAGAGCTTCATATGGTTGTTTATTTAAATCTAAAGAAATTCATAAATGGATAGTCAATTTTTTAAACCAACACTATGTAGTTTTTCAAACATAATATAGTCCTTAGATATTCATCGTCATGGTCCACCACTTTACAATGTGTTGAATGACACCTCTGTCGTGCTCTGAAGTGGTCTGTATCCCTTTCACTAGAGCTATGTAACTTCGGGGTGGATGGTGGGAACCCTGCCACACTAAAAACTACAAGTTTGGACTGCTTTACGGCATAGGCTACGTCACTTCCCCCGATTCCTGATTTGTTTAAAACACGGAAGTGTCGGCGAAAGCCAAACGCAGAGCTGTAGTCATGGCGGAGGCAGCAAAGAACGCAAGAAAAAGAAAAGTTTATTTTGAGGATACAAAACAAAGAAAGCGAGAGAAAAACAAGCTGAATGCTATGTGAAATAAAAGACGAGGAGGGATGTCCGACCGATGCCGACTTGGCCCTGTTATTGCTGGACTTGTAAGTACTTGTTGATTGTTTACCATCCGTTTACAGTATTCTTGTGAACGGACCAGTATGTAGTTTTGTTTAGACCTATTTCAAGTGTGTGATATCACCAGCTCGTTGTCTTTACTTTTATTCACTTTATCGCTTCAACAGGACGGGGGCGACTTCACGGTAATAAAACCAAGTTGAACTTAGCGATTTTTAACATCGTCATTTAGTCAAAAATTAAATACATTACCTCGTCGCTATCCATCCTGCAAACAGCCGCTGAAGTCAGAAGAATACTTTTGAGTGAAGTCCTGGCTTCTGTGATTCGCCTACAAAACAAATGCACGCGACCGGCAGATCTGTATCCTTACAGCAGTATACACGCGCTAGAGCTCATGGGTAGTTGAGTTCTGTCTCCGGTCAAGCGAGAATCTTCCATAGTGCTGCTTTAAATAAAAAATGCACAGTTTCTTTAAAACCAAAGTGTTGTCTGAAAATCTTTTTTCATTCCGTATTATGGTAACCAAAGGGTTTTTAGATTGTTGAATGTTAATAATTTTAAATAATCATTGTAAACATACTGTTAGAGCTAAAGCCAAGTTAAAAGGGAAAACTGTATTTTTTTTACATGTACAGATTGACCTATTATCATTATCATTATTATAATTTTAAATAATAAAAGTAATAATAATATTTTATTATCATGATTATTTTTATCATTATTATCACTATCACAATCTTTATTGTTATTATTATGATATTATTATCAGCATAATATTTTTATTACTATTATTATTATTACTATTATTATTATTACTATTATTATTATTATCATGATATTATTATTATTTTTTATTATTAATATTATTATTATTATTATTATTATTATTATCATTATCATTACTACTGCTATTATTATCATCATTATTATTAAATTATTATCATTATTTTTTATTATTATTATTATTTGTGAATGTCTGCATCATTTTACTAACATTCACCTCTTGGGGCTTTAATCTACATTTTGGTTTGATAATACTCTGCAGTCTTCTTTTCCTTAAACAGTCATTATATTTGTTATTACATATGTTTTCTTCACAGCCGACCTCGGTTGTTTTTTGTCATTTTTGCATTTTAATTTTGATGAGGAATGACTTTGAAACATTTGGGAGCAGCGTGGAGAGGGTGATATTTTACATGTGCACTTTAATTATGGTCATGCTGTCATATTATTGATTAACCTTTTTGACTTGGATATATTGATTTTACCCCATCAGAGTCAGAGCAGTATTGATTTTACACCATATTGCACCATTTGACCTTGTTTACTAAAAAATTCACTGCTTCAAAAGGGCAATGTGCAGGTTACACCTCTAAATGTTTATTTTTCTCCCTTATTTGATTGGATAGTAAGTGTGTACATGAACCCACATGGATACTTTGTCTCCACTGTCTGTGACTAATGTTTATATATTTTATTTTTTTGAGTAAATGGGGGAAAGAGCACCAATGGATCACATTCCTGAGACATTACACACTGATTTACTGGCACAAGAGGAAAGTTTACTGCACTGTTGGTGATGGAAAAGTTTATGGTCTTACACCTGATGTGTTTTGACCTGTTTTATTATTTTCTTGAATTAAAGTCAGCTGTTTAATGATTGGTTGCATCATTCCTAAGACTATAATGATGTCACTTGCATCAGTGGACAATGGAAGTAAACATAAACAAACAGGATTCTGTTTTTGATAATACAGTAATAATGCTGAAAATTGAAAGACTGTAATGATACCTTGAATAAAAATACAGAAGTTAAACAATTAAAGAAAATACAGTAATATTCCTGTTAATAGAGTAATGCTACTGTAAATACATTTACAGTAATTCACTGATTTCTTGTTGCTAGTAAAATACTGTAAAATTTACAACAACCTTTAAACAGTGCAAATTTTGCTTTAATTTTTAGGAGATGTTGGTAATAGCCCAATTTACAATTGATTTAGATTTTGGTTGTGATCCAGGTCACTAATGTTTGTTTTTGCTCACTCGGTGTGTGTTTTCAGGGTCATGAATCACATTATGATGGAAACTCTATCTTTGAACTGTTGTTTATAAATGAAACAGCTACAGTCCTACTCATCATTATTGTCACCCATGAAGTTTAAGTACACAATGTGACAGTACAGTTTCTTTACAAACCTCTCTAACTTTGCTCTGCATCACTTTATCAGACTCAAACTTGGCAGAAGTAATGTTCACATATTAAGGTTTGTAAATTATACTTCATTAGCTGCTATGATCATGCAGTCATATTTAGAATAGGCAGTTTTAATTGCAACCACTTGAAGCCTACAAGGAAAAGAACACCCTACCAACAATTAAGCATGGTGGAGGTTCCATAATGGTTTGGGGCTGCTTTGCTGCATCAGGTACTGGAGGCCTTGACCGTATCACAGGAATCACGGAATCAGAGAATTACCAAGAAATTTTAGGGCCAAATGTCCGACCCAGTGTAAGGACACTTGGTTTGAGTTGAAGATCGTGGGCCCTCCAGTAAGACAAAGACCCAAAGCACACATCCAAAAGCACACAGGAATGGTTGAAAAGGAAAAAAATGGACTGTTTTAAAATGGCCAGCAATGAGTCCTGATCTCAATCTGATTGAAAATCTTTGGTATGGCTGAAATCTGCCATTGGGGAAAAGAAACCTGCAAATGTTCAAGAGCTTGAACAATTTACATAGGAAGAGTGGGAGAAAATACCAGCTGAGAAGAGCAAGAAGCTTATAGATGGCAACAAGAAACATTTGGAGGCTGTCATCAGTGCCAAAGGGTGTGCAACAAAATACTGAAGAGGGGTGCCATTATTGCTGCACATGATTTTTTTCAGTTCCAACTTTTAAATTACAATATGTAACTTGTAAAAATGTTTTTTTTTTTTTTTGTTAAAGTATTTTGGACCTTCAATTAACAGATCCTGATGACATAAATTTGGAATATTTCAATTTATTTCTGAAGATATTGTTAAAGTCATGAAAATAATGAAGGGGTGCCAATAATACTGAGCAGGACTGTATATGTGAGCTAGCTTGGTGGAAGTTTGTGCTCTCTGAATGCTCATTAGTTCCAGAATGAAACACCATTTGCTCTCTGTTATTCAAAAGATAATGAATCATTGTTTTTACTTTTTCTACGGCCCAATGCCAAACGATTTCCGGCTCAGTTCTGGTCCAAAGGCCACTGGTTGGAGACCTCTGCTGTATGAGGGTCATGAGTGCCTTAAAGTTTAATTAATACTTCTGATTTGGGAGGTAGTCAGAGGATGTAAACATGATTTTCTCTGACTTTGTTCTTAGACCTCAGAGGTGAAAGCTCAGTCTCAAACTCTCGGTCATGACAGAAACACTCGAGCATCGTCCATGAAGAGAAAACATCGCCTCCTTCTGATCATTAAACTCTGAGGTGTGGCTCAAACAATCACAAGTTTTGAGGTATTTAAGAAGCACATGAGTGGAAACGAGGATGAAGAAGGATTACCTCCTCATAATTCTGCCAACGTATCAGGTCATAACGAGACGCTGTCAGCAGCTGCAGAGACGTTCTGAACATTAAGTTTATGGGCTCCTCGTTATTTAACATGTTAGGGTCTCCCCACAGCCAAATAAAATCTGATGGCAGTCTAACAGCTATTTTGTTGGCTCTTCACTCCTACTCACAACTTCTGCAGATGCAGAGAGGCTATGAGGATCCTAATAATGACTTCATGTCATTAATGCACCTGAACATGGCTGCTATTTTGCACTTTATTTTGTTACCGTATAATTCCACTCCATTTCCTCTTGCACCTTATTCTTACCAGTGACATTAGAAGAAAAAAAAAAATAACGCGTGGCCACGATTATTTATGACAAAAGGTAATTATAGTCTGCTTTGTACTTAAGAGTAGCTTTGTCATTATTGTCATTGGGAATGCAATGTTCATAATAAAACCAGATTAAGTTACTTAGATAAAAAATTAAAATAATTTTTAAAGCCGTAAAAATGCATACATACGGTGGCCGACAAGGGCATACGCGCCACAAACAAAAAACGCGACATAAACGGCCGAAACGCAATACAAACGATCAAAACGCTGCAAACACAGGAATGATGCAAACCCAAAAACACACAAACACATAAAACAAATGAAACAGAGAAATGCTGCACCAGAAAACACGATGCATTCACAGAAACGCTGCAAAAGCAAAAACGTACAAACCCCAAAACAACTGCAAGAGAGAGACGCTGCAAATTCACGAAAGGTTGCCAGGCCACTAGGGGGAGCTGACCATAGCTGACCATGCCCGCACCGATCAGAACGGTGTCCCAAGCAACGGTCTAGACAGACGCATGCTAATATTAACTACGTGAATTTGCTGCTGTTGGCCAAGTGTTTAAAAAAGACGTAAAGGAAAACATAAGGAAAACATACCTTTTAATTCTCCACTTCAAGTATTTGCAAACTTTCTTCCCGTATCCCGCTGTGTTCTTTGCTACTTCCTCCTGGGTACTTCCTGTCGCTATAAAGGGTCAGTTCCTTCCCTATGGTCAGCTCCCCCTAGTGGCTTGGCGACTTCCCGTGAATTTGCAGCATCTCTCTCTTGCAGTTGTTTTGTCGGTTTGTATGTTTTTGCTTTTGCAGCTTTTCTGTGAATGCATCGTGTTTTTTGGTGCAGCTTTTCTCGGTTGCATTTGTTTTATGTGTTTGTGTGTTTTGGGGTTTGCATCATTCCTTTGTTTCCAGCGTTTTGGCCGTTTATGTTGCGTTTTTTTGTTTGCGGCGCTTGTGCCCTTGTCGGCCACCGTAATATAACTCTCATTTGAGGAGTATCGTGGCCACGCATTGTTTTTTTTTCTTATCCAATGTCACCAGCCGGGCTTCGTAATTTTGACCCTTCCCTTTATTATTTTATTATATTTTTATCTTATTATTTTATTTTTTGTTACGTTTGTATGTTTTTGTTTTGCACTGACTGAAGAGCTTTGGCAATTTCGTTGTACTTGTTGCAATGACAAATAAAGTTCTACTCTGTCCCATTCATGCATGGCATCCACTAAAGTATACAGATATTTTATAACCTTTACGTTGCAGTACCATGTCCAACTACCAGTTGGTGAACTCCCAAGCCCTTGTCTTAAGTTTCATATAAATATTATCTTTGCACTTTTGTTTTTAACCTTACCATATTTACATATTGCACCAAATGAAGGGCAAATTTGGTATTTTGCATTTAAGATTTCACATAATTTTGTATTTTTTATTTTAAATTTTGGTGTAATTCACAATTGAATAGTTTGATTAAACAGCACTAATACATATGTTCTTCAGACTTTTAAGTTCCACTAAATTAATATGTTGATGCACAGTGAAGTGGATGGATGTAAAACTACTTTGAAATGAACAATTAACAATGAAAAGAGAAATGACCATGAACTTTAACTTGTTTGAAAGTTAAAAGAAGAACTGACAACAGTGATTTAATAATTCATGCATGTAAGGGCTATTCCCTGATGACGGCAGTAAATGCTCATCAGGATCTTTCAGGAAGGATTTGCTGCAGCCTTCATTGGTGTTGTTGTTGCAGACGTGCATGATGAGGCCAGACCCTGCGTGGACAGAGCGGGGACTGCAGTGGTGCAGTGGTCAGGCAGCCCGTCTGCTGCCTCTACATCTGCATACAGTAAAAAACAAACATTCCTGTAAATAAAGACGGCTGTCCAGCAACTGTCTTCCCAGCGACAATGGTATTGACCGTAGTCAGATGCTCCGCTGATTAAAAATTGATCCATTTTGAAAAATCTAATCAACTGAATAGGACTCTTTCATTGGTGGGTGGGGTTGGGTGCGCTCGTGGGGGTGGAGCAGCTGCTGACACAGAGAGGCAGACCTGTTATTAACCCCTGCACCTCCACGCAGCCCCCTGCACCCTGCTCCCCAGTTCACTTCCCCCTGCGCCCCGGGACCAGACATGGCCCAGACGCTCTGAATTATTCAGCAGTCTGAGAGAGGCTCCGGCCACTTGGCCTATTAATGCCTGGCAGTGGAAGCTAGTGGCTCTAATGGCCGGTCCAGAGGAGCCCGAGCTCCCCGAGGACGAGAGGAAGGCTGCTAACGCTGTGCTGCAGGGGATGTACGAGCAAATTCATCAGGGACCGAGGTCGCGGCGGGTTAATGATGCCGCACGTCTAGACGGACTCTGGACTCACACCCTGCCCAAAAGGCAGCGGGGGGAGGGTGTTGAGATGCAATAATATTTTTATCTTTGAAGGTGAAGCAGCTCTGCAATATTAAGTCTTGGGGCCTTTTAATGTGTTGATATATAAATAAAAGACAATAATAATGAAGCACACTGCTGTACCCCGTACGTACTGAAGAAATGCCATCGTAAAGGTTTAAAGATGAGAACACTGGAGGTTAGATTAAAGTGCAAAATTTAATATGTCATAAAATATAATTTAAAAAGAACTTTAAAAAATGAATTAATAATGAAAGTAAATTAATAATAATAATAATAATAATAATAATAATAATAATAAATTGAAATGAAGTAAAATAAAAATAGAAAAAAAAGAAAGTAATATAAGGAAAATGCCATCTTAAAGGTTTAAAAATGAGAAAGCACTGGAGGTTAGGTTAAAGTGCAAAATTAAATACATCATAAAATTTAAAATAAATAAATAAATAATACATAAAATAATAATAAAAAACAAATAATAAATTGAAATGAAGTAAAATAAAAATAGAGAAAAGCTAGAAAGTAAAATAAGGAAAATACCATTTTAAAGGTTTAAAAATGAGAAAGTACTGGAGGTTAGGTTAAATTGAAAAATTAAATATATCATAAAATAAAATCAATAATAAATTAAAAAATAAATAATACAAAAAATAATAATAAAAAACTAAATTAATTAATGTTTTTAATTAATTAAAACAAAATTAAATATATCATAAAATAAAAAAAATTTTAAAAAAGAATTAAAAAATAATAATAAGCAATGATATATTTAAATAAAGTAAAAAAATAGAAAAACTAGAAAATAAAATAAGGACAGATAGAAAAGATAAAAAAAATAAAATAAGATAAGATAAAATAATAATAAAAGTGGGTTGTAAGTAGAAAAATTAAAAACACTCATAGGTAATTCAGGTAAAAGCTCGACTAAAAAGTAGGTTTTGAGTTTGTTTTTAAAGACATTAACATTAGGTGCAGCCCTCAGATCTTCAGGTAGGTTTTTTCATAAGCATGGGTCATAGTAGTAAAAAGATGCCTCATCCTAAGTTTTTGTTTTAACTTTGGGAACTGTTAAGACCGGAGGGCTCTGATGGGCTCATACGGGAAAAGCAAATCAGATAAATATGCAGGACTAAGACCATTAAGAGCTTTAAAAACTAGCAAAAGAATCTTAAAATCTATCCTAAAATGAAAAGAAGCATGAAAGAAGCATTGTTGACTTTGATTATCAACAAGAGCAGAATTCATGTTTTACTCCTTGAGTCCAAGTTTAATTCAAGGATAAACGAACAGGAAGTGAGCTAAATCACAGCTCCCACAAACGGATAAAATGTTCAGACATAGATGAAAAACATCATAACGGAAGATTAAAAAAGATTGTCTACACAACCCAGCTCTGATTACTCACAACCCCTTATCATCACCGCACAAACAACCCCACAAACAGCTGGAGAGGGCCCTCCACTCCGCTCAGAGTCACTCAGTAATCAGGGCATCTCCCCCAGAGAGAGAGGGGGATAAAGCTCAGGGTGCGACTCTCGGCTGGTACCATGTGGTCCGTCTCCGTCACCGAGTAGATCACGTGGACCTGCACGCCGCCTACAAGGGCGCTGTCATGACAAACACACCACACGAGAGCACAAGGAAACAAGAGGTTCCCCGTCTAATGAGAAACCTGACTGTAAAAAACTGTACAACTGTGATCCTTTATTAAAGAAAAAAAAAAAGATCTGCTGGGTTTAAATGGTGGAATTTCATAAGTATCAGACACTTTATTTGTATAAGGCCAGTTTATAACAAGTGTTATCTCAAGACACTTTACAACAGAACTGAAGCAACACTCTTCATGTTATAGATACAAGGATGTGCAAATATAAATTATATGTATATATATATATATGTATATATATATATATATATATATATATATATATATATATATATATATATATATATATATATATATATGTATATATATATGTATATATATATATATATAGATAGAGAGATAGAGATAGAGAGATATATATAGATATAGATACATATATATGTATATATATATATATATATATATATATATATAGATATAGATATAGATATAGATATAGATATATAGATATAGATATAGATATAGATATAGATATAGATATAGATATATATATAGATATACACAGTACAGACCAAAAGTTTGGACACACCTTCTCATTCAATGTGTTTTCTTTTTTTCATCACTATTCGGGGCTCTAGACTGCAGCCATTTTGGGCACACATGCACCCAAAATTTGTGAGAGTGCACCTAACATTTTTTCTTGGGCGCACTTGTGCACTCAAGAAAAAATGTTAGGCGCACTCTTTAAAGTTCAACTTGACAAAAGTAACTGAAGTAGCTGAAAAACCAGCTGAAAACGGACAAGACACAGCACCTGCTTTCTCTCTTTTCTCTGTCCCTGCGTTACATCTTCATAGACTGCTGGCTGTAGGCCCAAACTCATGCACACACACACAGCCCTCAGTAATCATCCAATCAGCTGTTAGTATGCAAATGAGACCAGGTGTCAGGTTTCAGCACGGAGTGGTAACTGAAGAAACAGCAAAGTTCAGCCGAAGTCGTCTTAGTGACTGTCAGATAATTAACAATTACCAATAAAAACAAGTAAAGCAAAGTAACCTTTAATATAACATCTATATCTGTTCAGTCCTTTCTCCTGTTAAGGGGAGTTTCTTAATCACACAGGTACAGAGATGAGTGTCCACGTCCACTGAGGACAAATGACCTGACTGACAGCCCCCGACTGTACATAAAGCTGTAAAGAAGAAAAGCCACAAAGACAAAAAAATGAAGAAAAAAGTCATAAAATGTTCTGTCCTATATGTCTTTTTTATAAATTAGTTTGAGAATTGTTTTTTATTATTCACCTTAGTTTCAGTTTTGTAAATATTGACTATAGTGTGTGAAGTTTATTCTAGGTTCAAATTTTTGGGAGAATAAGACCATCCAGTTAAATGTTAAGTTGTTGGTTGTTAAAATCTGGATATTAATTTCATTTTTCAGTTCAGTGTAGAACCTTAAACATGATCTCTTTTTATTTTGAATTATTTTATTATGGCAATAACATGATAAATATCATGGTACAGATGTGATTGTAAGATATAGGAAACAGTTCATTATTCACCTCAGGGAACATTGTTTATATTATCTCTAAAATTCTAATATAGCAGTAATAAAAGTGATGGTTAGAATATGAAATAATGCATCCTTAGTCCCTTTTTCTATGATCAAAAGTTTGTTAACTCTTTTTTAAAATGTTTGTTTTTACTTTCAAACAAGTTCAAAATCATATTCATTTTTTTAACCCTTTAAAGCCCAGGACCATGGACTATAGACATTCAGTTTTTTGGAGCTGAAATGTTTGTTTCACTTTCTGCTAAAATCCTAAAAATATCAAATTGTCCACAAAATTCAACATATAGATTTTTCGTATCTCATTTGATACATTAGGTGTTTTTGGCAACTGATAATCCATTTGAGGACATTTTTATCATTTATCTGATTGTATTCAGATGTTTTTTTTGTTGTTGATCATATTGAGTAGATGGAGGTATTATAAAAGTATGTATCAAATATGATACAATTGGCTTTATAGGGTTCATGTTATATTTTGAGGGAGTTATGCATCTTATCACTACTGTGGACTCCATGCATCGACGGTAGTAAGTAGTAATTTAGGGGAACTTTGTCAAGATTCACAAATAAGTCTTTGACAAACATTTATTCAGAGTAAATAAAAGCTGATATAATTTATACGACAATAAGGAATTTAAAAAACTGCTAAAACAGCTAGGTAAGACTCCTGACTTTCAGGGTTAAAAGCCTTAATTTTGTCAGCTTTAAACACTTCAGGTGGAGTTTTCCCAGATGATCCCGTCCACAGAAGCAGAATCTTCAGGGCCTCCACCTGGACGGCTCCTAATAAAGAGAGCTCTCAGACTAAAGTAATCATTGTTGCACCAGAACACTCAGCCATCATTCACCGTGAGGACAAATACATTACAAAGTCCAGGCAGAGAGGAGAGGACGCTGTTCTTATTATCATCCACTGGAGATTTATGCACTTGAAGGTTGAAGTCTTTGAGAGAGAGCTGGCTAAGTCTGATGAGTTTAGCCTTCAGCAGGTGCCATCTGTCGGAAACATGCTCTCCTTTACCCTGGATCTAATGCCCAGCACATTTACCGTTAAGGTCAACGTCACAGCCATGGCTGAACCAAACCAAGGGCGTCGCGTGGAGGCTACAGAGGGGACACAGACACACCCCCACGCCATTTACACAAATGCAATTTCACCAGCTCGCCTCACTCAAGGTGACCAAGCACATCATTCAGAGATACACGAGAAATTATCCTGATGGCCCGTCGCTGCAGAGGCTCCACAGCAGGGATGATCAGCTGCATCTGTACATGGGCCAGGTTATTCTCTGCATATGCTTTAAGGGCCTGATGTGGCCCACGGGTCACCAGTCGGTAAACGCTGCTCCACACAGGCAGGAGAAGTCAGTGGAGACTCGTGCTGGGCAGTAAACCTGCAGACACCTGAATTCTCTAACCTGCAAAATGACTATTACTGACACTATGATCACCTGTTTACATACTCAGAGTGTGTTGTTGTGCAGGCATCAGGCTAAACTGATGCTACACCAACAGCCTAAACCAGCAAACAACAAGATCAGAGCCACTGTAAATAAATATATATTAATATTTAAATGAAACTTTTTAAAAAAAATCAGGATTTTAATAAATATCATATTCTAAAATAAAAGTAAGAAATCTTGAAGTATAATTTATTTCTTTCTCCACATGATTCATACTTTAATTTTACAGTGCTGATTTTTTTTCTTTTTTTATATAATTCTAAATTAAATCCCAAAATTTTAACTTTTTTTCACAGACTTTAAAACAAGTTTAACCTTTGATTTTCTCTTCTTTTCTGTTGGTCGTTTTTTTGGCCCTTGCAGTCTTTAGTGTTTGCAAAATTAGAAAGCGTGCAGGGTACAGATGTGTTGTTTTAAGGATGTTTTTTTCTTATTAATTACCCACAACTGTCACTAATATTATAAACTGTACACTAATATTATATTTCACTAGTCCATCTGAAAAGGAGCCGTTTGAAAATGTTTTCAGGGGCAGAACGTTCAAAAACAACAGCAGCTTCTGGATGCCCCTTAATTTACCTAAGAGAGTTTCCCAAAGCTAAATTAAGTTCTCTAATCTAATCTAATCTAATCTAAACGAAGGTGCAAACACTGTGAAAATTCTCTGTTTTGGGTGATTTTCATTGCCATGTAAACAGGCCTGAGTGACAAGCTAACATCGCCACATCCAAACCAGTCATATCAGCATTTTGCCTTGGGACATAGTTGGGACGTAGTTGCCATGGTAACTTTGATACTTTCCCACTGTTATAAATAACTTAAATGTAAATAAATCATGTCAAATTGTCAGTTTAAATGTTAAGTCTGTCCTGAGTGGCGACTTTTATGCAGCATAAAACCTGAAACTAGCAGCCACAGATGTGTCAATAAAAGTAACATAACAAAGTGATTTGAGTTCACACAGCTGCATTTCAGTCATGTCGACTGCATATTTAGCTTTAATATCAGGTGTGCAGAGTGAGGCAGGCATACACACACAAAATACTTTGATACTTTCTTGATACTAAACACCTGAAGTTATGAAATATGCATCATCAGATTTCAAATATCAGAGAAAAACAAATAACAGGAATAATTTGGCAAAAAAGTAGAACACTGGATGATGAAGTTAAAAGAGGGATTTTCTGCAAATATCAAACAGAGTGGTCATACTGAGATATAAGGCATTAGTTTTCTGATTATTTATGGAAATAACACTATGAGAACTTGAAAACAACATGAGACCTTCACAAAGATGCACAGGGTTGGATTTTCCTCCTGCAGGCATGCAGTGTTAATGGACTTGAGCTTGTATTGCACTTCTCTCGTCTCACTAATTACTCAAAGCACCTTCAACACCGCCACAGTCCCACCCACCCATTCACTCTCACATTCACTCACTGATGTTTGGAGATGCTAATTGAGTTATCGCTCAGTAAAGGCAGAACGGCAAAAACAAAACCACACTGTTAGCATAAATGTCTCCAGTCAGAGAAAACAGAGGGTTGCATTATGAAAAAATGTCAAATCCATTTTGCGAAGCTCAAATCTACATGGACTGTGCTCAGCCCAATCAGCATCCTTTAAAGCAGGAAGAGGCGGGAGCTGCGAGACCACAGCAGGAAGTGGCTACTCTTACAGAGATTAGCATAGATGCTAACAACTTCTATGGCAGCTATATCAGATCTGGACCGTGTTTCTTTATTAGATGAAGAACAAACAACAAAACTTAAAGCACTCCCCCATATGAAGGATGTTTCCGCTCCACTTTTAACATGTTTAGGCAAAAGTTTGTTCAGTAAAATGCCCTTTTTTTTGTATTTTAACACCATGGCAGAAGCACATACCTGCTACATTATCTGTCTGACAATCATCCAATCACCTGCTGGATGTGCTCTTCACTGGTTCTGCCCATTCCCAAACACTTACTGTGGAGTACTGATACATCTATGATTTTATAAATGTTTTGTTTTTTATTTGACGCCAACGAGTATTAATTCAAAGCAGGATTTTTATCAGGTGTCCCTCCATGAGCCCTCATCTACAGGTATGCAATGCTAACTGTGCAATCAGATAACAACATAAACATGAGATTTTCAAGAGGGGTCCAGCTGCAGACCTCCACTCTTAGCCGGCTAACGGCTCCTCCAATGTGAGACGGACGTGACGTGAATATAAACAATAACTATATAGCCCCCTTCACACCGCCGCAGGGCAGCGCACCACCTCCAGTCATTTTAACAAGGGACGGGTGGCAGACGGGAAGCAGTTTTAACTGCGGGGATAGGACAGAGAAGGTTGCCGCCCACGTGAGCATGCACAAATTTGTCATAGAAATCATATATGTATAATGTATTACGTATACGTATAAAATACGTTTTATATACTCATAATATACATACATAATGTCTATGGCTTTTGCCCTGACGCATGAAACTTTCTAGCAGCTTTTTTTCAGGGCTGTGACAGCTTCATTTGACCCGTTTTTTTCAGGTGAACTCTAAGCTAAAAAAAAAAAAGTCTGCACTAGCAAAGCATTTTTGTGTTTGTGTGCCAAACGAAAAGAGAGAAATATTGCTTAAAGAACGACATCCATGAGTGATGATAGCAGCGTGCATTCATGATGGTGTTACTGTGTATAGTTTAAGAAAATCTATGTGCACATCATAGATTGTGGATTGTGAAAAATAATGTGTGTATGAGTGTATAGATGTGTAACTGTACGACAGAAAGTGTATCACAGAATGTCTCTATGAGTATTTGTGTATGTGAATCTGTGTGAACAACATACACTATATTACCAAAAGTATTCGCTCGCCCATCCCAATAATCAGAATCAGGTGTTCCAGTCACTTCCATGTCCACAGGTGTATAAAATCATCACCTAGGCATGCAGACTGCTTTAACAAACATTAGTGAAAGAATGGGTCGCTCTCAGGAGCTCAGTGAATTCCAGCGTGGAACTGTAATAGGATGCCACCTGAGCAACAAATCCAGTGGTGACATTTCCTCACTCCTAAATATTCCACAGTCAACTGTCAGCTGGATTATAAGAACGTGGAAGTGTTTGGGAACCACAGCAACTCAGCCACCAAGTGGTAGGCCATGTAAACTGATGGAGCGGGGTCAGCGGATGCTGAGGCGCATAGTGAGAAGAGGTCGCCAACTTTCTGCAGAGTCAATCTCTACAGACCTCCAAACTTCATGTGGCCTTCAGATTAGCTCAAGAACAGTGCAGAGAGCTTCATGGATGGGTTTCCATGGCCGAGCAGCTGCATCCAAGCCTCACATAACCAAGTGCAGTGCAAAGCGTGGATGCAGTGGTGTAAAGCACGCCGCCACCGGACTCTAGAGCAGTGGAGACGTGTTCTCTGGAGTGACCAATCACGCTTCTCCATCTGACAATCTGATGGACCAGTGTGGGTTTGGAGGTTGCCAGGAGAACCATACTTGTGGGACTGCATTGTGCCAAGTGTAAAGTTTGGAGGAGGGGGGATTATGGTGTGGGGGTGTTTTTCAGGAGCTGGGCTTGGCCCCTTAGTTCCAGTCAAAGGAACTCTGAATGCTTCAGCACACCAAGACATTTTGGACAATTCCATGCTCCAACTTTGTGGGAACAATTTGGAGCTGGCCCCTTCCTCTTCCAACATGACTGTGCACCAGAGCACAAAGCAGGTCCATAAAGACATGGAGGACAGAGTCTGGTGTGGATCAACTGGACTGGCCTGCACAGAGTCCTGACCTCAACCCCATAGAACACCTTTGGGATGAATTAGAGCAGAGACTGAGAGCCAGGCCTTCTGGTCCAACATCAGTGTGTGAGCTCACAAATGCTCTTCTGGAAGAATGGTCAAAAACTCCCATAAACACTCCTAAACCTTGTGGACAGCCTTCACAGAAGAGCTGAAGCTGTTACAGCTGCAAAGGGTGGACCCACGTCAGATTGAACCCTATGGATTAGGAATGGGATGGCACTTTCAGGTTTATATACTTTTGGTGATATAGTGTGTGTGTGTGTATTTGTCAGAGAATGTCATGAGTGTATGGAGGGACAAAGTGTGTAAAATTATTAACAGACCAAACGTCTCTTTCCTTTTTTGCCGTTACAGCCCTATCCATCAACATCATTTAGCACATCTTCACCTTTTCACACCAAAACCACGCCACTGATGCAGCAGTGACCTTGACCCCTGACCTTCCAGAGTAGGCCACCAACAGCCCAAACATCCATCTGCCCAAACCTGCATCACCACCTCTCTCCCCACAATCAGTTTTATACTGCTCCCCTACTAACATCTCAATAAAATGCTCTTGTGAACAGATGAGAGGGGCCACGGTTGGACCCGGTCCCTTGGGGTTTTTCTCAAAGTCCCAGACAGCAGAGCGATGACGCCTCTGATCACCACACAAATCACAAATCCTGCCACAGATGAAACAGAAATATGAAATTTCACATCTTTTACTAAACAGTCTAAACTGTTTTATGTTCAATAACTTGTTCAGTGTCTCACTTTAGTATACATTTCATAATACTTAAGAATCAGAAGGTTAAAAATCCCAAAAGACTGTCATGGAGGCCATTTTTTGCAGCTGGTGTTACAAAGTGATTAGTTACCATGCTATCTAGTGTCCTCTATGGTCCGCTAGAATCATGTGAGCATTAAAAGGCCCTACAGAGTTCCCACTCTTATCTAGAAATCATTTTCCAGGACTTTTCCAGGATTTTTCCAGTGTCACATAACCAACTGAAGTTACATTGTTGCTGTGGGCAGTTTTCAATTCTAGTCGTCAATTTCATTGTGCTTGCGCAATGACAAATCAAGTCTAATCTAATCTAATCTAATCTAAAAAACAAGATTAGAGGTTGATCAACAATATCTCTATCTATTGATCGTAGAAGTTCTTTGTCTCTAACTCTCCAGCACAACATTGTCTGTTAGCTCTCTGTTTAGTCTGGCTTTTATGTGTCTCACTATTATAAATTCATGGTTATATGTATTTATAATCTATATTTACTCTGTTATTTTTATGAATCGATTTTGTTAATTTAGCCTAAATTTTATTTTGTCAATTTTCTATTATTTCTTTTTGTCCCCATTGTTTTGAGTTTTTATATTTCATGCCTCTACTTACATTGTTTTACCTACTCACATTTTCTGGCTACATTATTTACCAACTACACTTTTACTTCATTTCCTCTGTTTTAAGCTAGAAGGAAGACAAATAACTTTCCAGGGCAATTTAAGCTTTTCCAGGACATTTCACTTTTTTCCTCATTTTCCATTTGTTTCCATGACTGGAAAATTGGGCGATCATTTTCCAGGTTTTCCAGGACGCTTGGGAACCCTGCCCTATTCTTCGCACACTGAGATTGTTTGCACTGATACACATGTCACAAAATTCTTAATATTTAGATGTTTTTGAACCAGTATCAGCATTAGCAGACAAGAACATTTCCAGAGATTTTTACATCCCTTTAAAGTTTATTTAACTTTTTCATGCATGAGTTATTAAAATACAAAGGAATACTTCTTTTAAATGTTTGTTTTTACTTTCAAACAAGTTAAAAATCATGTTAATTTTTTTTATGTTATATCTCGAGGGAGTTATGCATCTTATCACTACTGAGGACTCTATGCATCGAAGTAAGTAAGTAGTAATTTAGTGGAACTTTGTAAAGATTCACAAACAAGTCTTTGACAAACATTTATTCAGAGTAAATAAAAGCTAAGGAAAAATCTGAAGTATATGTAATGTTGATGTTTAATCAAACCATTCAGTTGTGAATTACAACAAAGTTTAAAAAACAAAAATTTGTGAAATCTGATTACACCCACAATACCCAATTTGCCCTTCACAACCTATTTTTGATTTATGATGCAATATCTTGATCTGGTAAAAATGTGCAAGGATAATATTTTTATGACACTTAAGACAAAGGTTGGGCATTTACCACCTGGTAGTTGGACATGGTGCTGCAACCTATAGGGTATAAAATTATAACAAATATCTTTCTACAGTGGTGAAAGGTGCTATGAGGAGAATCTATTTCCGGCGATATAAAGGCTCTGCTACCCATGAGCACACACGGTGACTGTTTTAAAGACGTGACCCAAGCCAAAGCGTGTGTTTGTTGTGATGGTAATGAATGCAGCTTGGACCTTCCTCAGAACTCTGCATTGCTTTACAACTTCTTTTTTCAACAACTTACAGGATGCAAAGCCACGAGGTAATGTATCTCTTTCTAGTTACGTAGTGGTAGTTTTTGATGTGTGACAACAAGCAAGTTTGGAAAACTTAGTATCGTAGTTTTGTAGCCGGCTATATATGTCTACTTACAGCCCGGTGCTCTAAGACGTGTCTGAATAATATAAATTTGCTCTAGTTTTAATTGCATTGTTCCTGAAGTTGAGTATCCAGGCCAGTCCAGCCCTGTCCGACCCGACCGTGAAGGCTAAGGAATAGCATTTATAGATAACCTATTTTGATGCTATAAAACTCATCTTAAAGTGTGTATTTCCATCAGGCATATATCTAAAAGGGAGACTTTTTTATAATTACTTAGAAACTCCTCACAGTCCCTTTAAAGGTGTTTCTGCAAGAGCAAATGAATATCCATAAGATTTTATATTTGTTCATGTTGCCCAGCCCTAATGAAGCCTAATGTAATACATGCTCAGTTAATAATAAAAGACATCCATTCAGACAGGAGCAGAGCATGTGTAGGCCAAGCAGCACATTCATGACTGATCATTTTTGCCTCGCTGCAGCTGATAATGATTCGCCTAATGATCATAAAGAAACACTTTATGTTAGATAAATATTAGTAATGCATTAATAGTCAAAGGGATCATTTCATATGGCGTCAAGCTGAGAGTTATTAGAAGAATAAACAGTCCTGTGAGGTCTGCACAGATCTTCTATGAGAAAACCCAGAAGACTGTCCAGTTTACATTCACGTCCTCGTGTTTGTCACCTAAGTTAAGGGCCCATCTTCACCAACTTTTGGTTCCTGAGGCACACTGCTCCTCCTGCTGCATGCAGCAGAAGCCTAGAGCAATGTTTAGCTAAACCTGCTGGCCTACGTAGGCAGAGAGAGTCCCCAGAGGGCTGAACAATCAGACAATTTCAAGATCATGAAGCATTAAACCAATCCCGGCAGGGTACACTAATTAAACAGCCGAGCCCGGCACAGCCAACCAATCCCCACAGAGCAATTAAATCCATCCCCTCTAAAACACTGTGGAACCTGTCTGGGGAAAACTGCCGAGGAGTGAGAGAGAGGAGCAAAAGCGTTAGCGATGAAGAAGGGAGGGGAGGAAAATATCATAAAACTCATCTGGAAAAAAAAGGGGAAAAACTATAGGGGGAATGCAGCAGGAGGCTAACAAGGGAAATTGAAAAAGCAGCAACTCAATTCAGTCCTTTGTTCTTTCCACCTTTTTGCATTAAGATTCAAAATGTCTGTTCCTCAGCTGGGGGTATCTGTGACCATGTTTAAATGCAAAAATAGTGACCCTGTTGTGATCAGAAGTTGCATATTTAATTAAGATTACAAGGTCTGGAAAGCACTCGTGAGACTGAGGGGAGAGACAGAGTAGCCTCAGGGCCAATATTACACACCGGCAGAGCTGCTAACACAGTTGCAAAGCCTAATCAATACCCCGATGCCCTCCACTACGAAAGTAAATGAACAGGTGACAATGGAGGCATGACATCACGGAGCTTTTCAGGGAACAACAAAACCAGACTGAGGGGAGGCATGTGGTGGAGAGACACACATGGGCTTTGGATTCTGACACCGCAGCAGCAGCTACACGGCACGAGAACAAATTAAACCGTTCATGTTATTAATTAATAGTTAAAGAACAGAGCAGGCTTTTTTCTAAATGTTACTGATGAACAGGATTGCCTTTCTTGATCATTTTCAGATGACCAACAGCAAATGGAAAATTTTCCAAAAAAATACTAAAAATATTTGATTAATGTTGTAATGTCATGTTTCATTTTCTGTTTTCCATTTGTTTACAAGAAAAACACAAAAGATTTTCTTTTAATAATCACATTTTAAATTGAACAATATATTTTACTTGTTTTGGAAACCCTTCCCCTTTAATAACACTGAGCGTGGACAGAGCAGGGGGAGGAAAATTATTTAGTCAAAGTGTTGATTAGTCGCCATGACCAAACCAAACTCTCACACACCTTTAACTGTAAGGATAATTCTGGATGTCACAGTGGATGAGCATGCCTAATGGTGGCAATAATGTGGTTTAAAAACCAAAAATGCAGTTTACAATACTGATAAATGAATAGTTTGTGTTCTAATGTGCTAAAAGATATTCTGTTGTTCACTTACAACACCCCTTAAAGCAAAATACTGACAATTATTATCAATAGTGGCAAAAGAAATGCATCCTTGTACGCTATTATATCATCAATTTTAGAGTTTGTTGAACATTTGAAAATTAAATAGTGCTAATATTTATGCAAAATGTTGGTTTAATTTCAGTACATAGAATTTGTAAATGTTAGTCTTATAAAGCTGTGTTTTATGGCCTTATTGCTAGCTAAGTTTTGGAGATTCGATAAGCAGTGGATGTTGAAGATGGACAGGATTTTAAAGGTGCTACAAGGAGAATCTATTTCCGGTGACATAAAGACTCTGCTACCCATGAGCACGCGCGGCGACTGTCGTAAAGCGTGTGTTTGTTGTGGTGCTAATGAATGCAGCTCAGACCTTCCTCAGAACTCTGCATTGCTTTACAACTTCTTTTTTCAACAACTTACAGGATGCAAAGCCACGAGGTAATGTATCTCTTTCTAGTTACTTAGCGGTAGTTTTTGATGTGTGACAACAAGCAATTTTTGGAAAACTTAATATCGTAGTTTTGTAGCCGGCTATATATGGCTACTTACAGCCCGGTGCTCTAAGACGTGTCTGAATAATATAAATTTGCTCTAGTTTTAATTGTCTTGTTCCTGAAGTTGAGTATCCAGTCCAGTCCAGCCCTGTCCAACCCGACCGTGAAGCTAAGGAATAGCATTTATAGATAACCTATTTTGATGCTATAAAACTCATCTTAAAGTGTGTATTTACATCAGGCAGATATCTAAAAGGGAGACTTTTTTGTCATTACTTAGAAACTCCTCATAGCATTTTTAAACAGAATCTAATCTATTAGTTTGTCTTCATGATTATCAGGACATTCACACTTTACTAATCTCTATTTCAATGACAACAACAGGCATATCTCCTTAAAAATTAGCCGACTGCCCACATGCCACATTTGGCATAACTTCAGACCTTACTACCCAAAAGCATGTCCACAAAGTACAAGGGAGTAAATAAGTGTGTGTGCCTTAAGATATTTTACTGTGGTTTAGTTGATGTTGAGCAAACTTGTCAATTTAAGAAAACGTCATATCTTCTGACAAACTATAATACCACATTCATAAACACCAAAACTATCATATTCAGCCACAGCACTGAAACAAAGCAGGACAAGTTACTGCTGATGGCAGGCAAACACTCACTAAAAATTAACCTCATGTAACTGAGCATCTGCCTTCATGTAACTGTTTGTGGCTGGAGCATGAAAACAAAGGACACACAGACTCTGCATGAACAATGACCATTTCTTCAACTAATGAGGCCAAGCTTAGAAAAACTTCTCAAGATTATTGGTCATAAAATAAAGAGAAAAGACAAATCCATAAAACAAAGAAGTAGTGTTAGCATGACGTGTTTCCCACATCCTGGGATGAGACAATTTAAAGTCTCTTTTTTTTACTAAATTTGATTTTAAAGGCAACCAATTACCTCTTTGTTTTCCTCAGTCAAAAGTGGACAAATTCCAAAATACTGTCTCAATTGTAAAAGATAAATAAACAAAAGACTATAAATTACTATGTTTGCTTTGTTTTGTATTGTTTGTTTTGCTCTGTCTTTGTTTTGTTTTTATTGTGTATAAATGTTTTGTACAACACCAACCTGCCAATGGGACGAGAGATGGAAATTAGCCACACAGCTATAATTTCAAATGTTTACATCTATATGTTCATTAGCATGAATTGCACTATCTTTAAAAAATATATAAAAAATCTACAAATCTACTCAAATTATCAAAACATACAAAAACTGTATGACTTACAGGCATTTCTCTAACAATGAAAACAGAAAACACAAATGAGTTAGCATCACTTTAAAAACAAATGTTTTTGTAAGTTTTGACAGTGAGCAGAGTATGCCTTCAGTATTTTCCATATTCTTTTAGTTTAGTTCAAACAGACAGCACGGAGCCGGGACACCTGAAACCAATCAGAGGAAGTACACGCCCCTTGAGTAGAGGGGGGCGGGGCAAGCGAAGAGGATAAGGGTGCAAGAGGAAGGAGACTCGGAGCCATAACACGATGTCAAACAGGCCGTTGTTTTTGTAAATTTTGGCAGTGATTATCTAGATGATGCCTTCGATATTTTCCATGTTGTTTTAGTTTCATTCAAACTTGCATTATTGATGCTACCAGGGGCGTAGAATGGGGTAGGGACGCTAGTGACACGACCCTATCAATACCATGCCACTATCGTATGGTCCCTAACATAAAACACAAGCATAGTATATATCGTCATAACTAAAAATATATGTTTTATATTTAATGCCAAAGAGATATAGGTTTTGGTTATTTTATTTATTATCCATGTATCATTTATGTTGAAAGGTAGCAACCATTCAAGACCAACAATAAAAGTTTGTAGAAAAAATACAATAAAACCTCGGACAACAAACGTGATTCTATACAATCATATTGTTGTGTAATGAATTACACTTATGGGTAATAATTGGGAAACTGTATTTTTCCTTAGACTATAACCATACCATCAAAATTAATGATTGTTGCATCTCAAATTGTCCCTCTGTTCATGTGTCATGCATGAATATGTTTTTTTCAGGGGCTAGATAGTAGAGATGGATGAGTAGAAGCTGGAGGTATAGTATATAGAAAAGTTTTTTTCTGAATATGATCATTTGCTTGTTAGTTTGATCAGCTCTACATGACGAGAAATTACTGTCATACATGCAAAACACAAACTTTCAGGAGTGCTGCCTTGGAGCACTTTTATGTCCCCACCAATGTCAAAATCAAACCTACGCCCTTGGATGCTACTTTAATAAATGAAACATGTAAACACACGAGTGATTACAACCTTTTCCAGAGCATTACACTGTTTTATTTTAAATAACCATCCACATAAACTAGTCATACAACCTGTGATGTCTAACCCTGCATCTCAATTATAAATTAAATATTAAAAACTTGACGTGTTGCCGTAAGGTTTTGACAGAACACGTTTATTTTAGTGGTGTTAAAGGAGCTGAGGATGCAAACGGGAGAAACATCTGAGCTGGAAAGTGCAAGTGTAAACCAAAAGGTGTGGACTGGGGAGATAGACTTGCTCTTTTCTTCCCCGACTGAGGCGCTGTATAAATCACCGAGCCCCGCTTCATGTCTCCACTTCCTGTTCCTCTCCATTAAAAATGATAAACTGTACCTCTTGAAGCCACTCGCTCGCTTTAGGGTCCCAGTCTGCACCTTCCTGGTAGAGGAGCGAGAGTGCGGCGCTCAGATTTATTCTATCCCCTCCCATTGTTGGGGATGAATAAGAGAGTAATTAACTGTGTGGGGGTAGCAGCTGCACAAAGACAAGACTCACTAACACAACAAGCCTTATCCATCTGCTTTTGCCATAACACACCTTTTGTATTATTTTGACAAATAAGAGCACATCTGCTTAGTAATAACAAATGCTGCTTTAATACTCAAAAGACCACCAAGTCTTTCCTGCTCCTCTCTTTTTCCACTTAAATGAGGACAAATGGGCCTTACAAATGGGTGGCCTGCAAAAAGACTACTATTCCTCCAGTCTGGTAAACACACTGTGAGCAGTGGCACATAATGAGAGCGCCTGAGATCCCCAAAGACAACCTAGAGAAGGTTAGTGAAGCATTGATCTCATGAGTGTGCCGGGCCCAGGAGCACCCTTCACACCATGCTAACTCACGCTACATGACAACTAATATCAGAACAAACAGTCCACAAAAGCCTGGCAGCTGCACATTTGGGGAAAAGGTGTGCTTTTTTTAAGTCATTAAGGACAAAATGGACTATGGAGAATGAAATACAGCAAGTGAAAGCGTGCCAAATACAACTGAGGCATGCAAGACCAAGAAGGAGAGACAGAGAGAGAGAGAGATGGAGAGGGAGGGCGTTGGGATTCAGTAAAAGCCCAGTAAAATGAACAAGAAAAGACGGGTGCTCAATACGTCTGCAGCGGCGTCAGACGGTCAAAACAAATAAAGCCAAGGCCGCGGTGGAGAAACGCTGCTCAATATGGACTGGCTGGGCTTGGGACTGACTGTCAGCAGGGGGAGGGAGAGGACACAGCTTTATACCCATGCCGATGAGCCATTACCTCTCCACTCCTGATGCTTCCGCCTGCCTCGCTGTGAGGAAGAGGAGGCTGCCCTACCACCATGGAGCCGTCCTCCACCAGACTAATGTGTCCCTGAAGTTTTGTTAAAGCTGGTTATTTACTCCTGCAAAGCAATTGCTTCAGCCCAGGGGCAGCAGAACGGCGAACGCACTGCTATGAAAAATCTGGCGTTTCGTGCTATGAAGCACCGTCAACTACCAAGGGGGTGCTCCCGCTGAAACATCAGGGGTGCTACATTTTTGGCACCAGACTCCTTAAGAAGAGACATTAAAACTGTGAGACTCCACGAACAGGAAAATCCAGGCAGGTAGCAAAGCAGGCAAACACAAAACGACAAAGACGGAGTCAGAACTCTTACCACGCATGGCTAACAAAAGCTAGTGATCAGCGCTATAGCTAGGAATGGAGCTAATTATGTTTTACTGATACCAGCAGCACTTTAACCCTGACCTC
Source organism: Scarus forsteni (assembly GCA_036419115.1). NCBI lineage: Eukaryota > Metazoa > Chordata > Actinopteri > Labriformes > Labridae > Scarus > Scarus forsteni. The sequence goes on along the minus strand of JAZDUH010000358.1, from coordinate 1,337,464 downwards.
TTTTACCAAACAGCTTAAAGCTTGGCTACTGGAAAACCAACACTGCTGCCATAAACAGGCCTAAACTTGTGTGTTTGTCCTGTGTGTCTATTTTGTCAAGGGCTCCATCTCCAATTTTTACTGAGCAATGTGCAGTGCAACTAGCACTTTATATTCCTCAGTACTCTAGGTATCACAAATTACCATCGCTGGTATTAGATTATTGTAATATGCAATCACACATTAGGCAATCAAAATAGCACTTTATATTTTGGGGCAATTTGCAAAACAATAATGCACTTTACACTTTAGCACTCTGCACTTTAACCAGCCCCTTGGCCTAAATGTTTTTTGATGATCAACTATGTTTGCTTTGTTTTGTTTTGTCTTGTTTTGTTTTTATTGTGTATACATGTTTTGTACAACACCAACCTGCCAATGGGACTAGAGATGGAAATTAGCCACACGGCTATAATCTCTCATGTTTACGTTTATATGTTCATTATCATTTACTGTCCCATTCCTTCTTTTAAAAATAAACAATCTACTTTAGGTGTACTTATCAATACAATATTTTAAAGGTGCAGTGTGTAGAATTTGGCATTTTAGCGACATCTAGCGTTCAGATTCTAGAAAGAACCTAACCGTAGCTAAAACGTCACGTCGCTGAGCAACGGAATCCTGTAGAGACCAAAAAGGATCCTGAACACAGCACACAATTTATGTTGTGTGTGTGTTTATACACACAGTTTAAATCCATAGGACAGAGTAACAACTTTCTATCCATCCACTGCCATCCTCTCCTCTTCTTAACATTCCAGATGGATTTCAGAACCGGCGGACAGATTCAGGTTTCGTTCTTTTTGTCCCTAAAAACCACCCGTAGACAACACAGCAGATCAATATGTCGGCCTGCACAAAACAGCGGCCCGCAGTAATGTAATTTTTTTTTTTTAATTTTTCTAACTATATAAACAAACGTTTTATGGGGATGATTGTACTCCTATTTTGACGGACTTTACATACAAATTAAAACATATATCTCCTATATTCACCGTTTCTGTTTGGCGAAATGCAGTGGATGTATAAAATGCCACATTCTACGCTCTGCACCTTTAACGATTCTTGTCAATTTCCTGTGTCGAAAAATCTTTCTACACATTTTGCATGCTAGCATCTTAGAACACATCACTCCTGATATCTATAATTCATGAATTTAGGCAAATTGCTGAGATTTTCGTTTTAGGATTGCAAAAAACACTGATGTTTAAAGCAGCAAAATAAATAATTGCAACTAGTCTTAAGAATCAAAATTATCTGCCAACATGCTTAATAACTCCCATCGCTCCAAAACAATGATGTCACACTCTTGTGAGAGGCAGTCAGCACAAACTTCCAAGAAGGAGTCAAGAAAGAAATCATGAAAAAGTGGTCTGAACAAAATGACACCAACAGAGCAGCGTACAGTGTCTCTGTCTGGGATTTCAAGCAAGGGTTGAAACACAAACAACAAGCAACAACAATCATGGGCACAACACAACATGAACTCAAAGACTCCTCCATGTATTTGTTGTTGTTAAAACAGAAAACTTAAATAAGACAACTTTTCCTTAAAGATTCTCTTATCAGTTCGTCACACTTTGGTCTGCATGTCTTGGAAATCAAGAATATTAGGCTCACAGAGGCAGTCAGCAGAGACAACAACAAAGTAATAAAACATGTAGTCACAGCTAGAGATGGAAATTGCTAAGTTTGTACTGATTCTGTTGCCATAGTTGATTCTTTCTATCAATCTGATTCTTTAGTGATTCCCTTATTGATTCCTGTTGATCCACAGGTTTTAAGGGGCAACGATGTCAAACGCATGTCACTCCAGATTTTTAATGTGGTGGATGTACTTTTGATCAGAACTAAACAGACAGACACTGGATGTTGTGCAAAAAGTGCCGCACTGTGCAAAAATGAAACACAATTTGGACCACTTCTACTGCTGTCTGATCAAATCTTTGACTTTTATCACCGTTTCTGCCTCAGAAGAGAGCACGCTGTCCTTCATTTGCAAGAGATGCTGTACAAAGTGGACAAATTAGATGAGGAAACTGTTAAGCTAAAGGACAAATGATATCAATTCCTCAAGCTAATTGTTATTGATTCACAACTGGAATTAGTTTTATATTCTTATTCTTAACTATGGAATACAGGAGCTAAAAGCTGTCAAAACTGTGGCTCAATTCCACACAGTATAACAACATCCAGTGTCTGAGTGGGATTTAAAGCAAAAGTGGAAACAGCAACACCTCGAAGATTTGAACGATGCATTCAGCATGGCACCGAACAACAGGAGCACCTTTAGTTTGGCATTGCAGATGAAGAAAACAAACACTAGCCGATGATTTTCAGCTCCAAAAACCCACAGGAAGGATAAAGAATTGGATGGATAAGTAGATCTGGTTATGGCATTAACAAATCTCATTAACCTGCAAAAAAAAACAAAGTATGATATTGATAAGTAAACTATAATGTGAGTATTGAATAAAGATAAGCAGGAATGAGTCCAAAAACATGGAGGTAAGGCAGCATGTTTGCACTCTTGGTTCCCAAGGCTGAAAGTCTGTGGGATTTTAGAATCACTTTTCAGATAAAAGCCTAAAGCAACATCCGTGGGAAACACTTGCATACCAGAGTTGAAAGTTTCATTTTGTAAAATAAAATAAAGCATAGCATAGCCTCACTTTTCTATTTTAAAGCATAACTGTGTTTCAAAAGCCTGGTTACTTACAAATTGCTAACAAGGACTAGAAAAATGTCCGGGTCATCTCTGATATTTTTTAATAAATGATGATACACCATGGCCACAGCCGCACAGCCATGAACTGATTCAGCCATTAAGTTAATTCTCAACCAAGAAGGTACGATGTTGTATGATTTATTGAAAGTGTGGCAGCTGTTTTTGCTCAAAACTTTCTAACTAAAAATGTTATCAAGAAGAGTCTATGTGGAACACTTGTGTACCTGATTCGAAAGTTTTACTCTGCAAAGTAAAATGCAAAATGCAAACCTCTGCCAAGCTAGCTCACATATTGCTGATACATCTATAAGCAATAGTTCCATGATTAAGTTTCCATCATAATATGATTCATTGACCCTGAAAACCCACACCTAGCACTCAGAGTCATGTTGATATCATTACTAGTTTTACACTTATGGAGCAAGAACGATTGGTCGCTTATGGTGGTTATCTAGATCTCCACCAAATGCAATCATTTTTTAACTGGACCATGAGCAACATCTCCTGGAAATTTCAGCAACATCTGTCCTGCAGTGTTCGTGTATTCTTTCAAACAAATAGACAAACATGCAAAAACAATAACCTCCATGACAGAGGTAATGGCAGCATGTTACTATTGCACATGCACACACGGCAGCTATGATGTTAAAACAATCTACTTTACAGCCTAAATTGGCATCAACAAAATAAGATCAGTTTCAGATTCTTTTTCCTGTCTTGGTGTTTCAGAACCAAACTAAAGATTTCTGGTTTTCATCAGATAACCATGTAGACCAGGTAGGGATGCATTATACAGAATTTTTGCTGATATCCGATGTGCAGATATTTTTTAATTCATCATCACAGATGCTGATGTTTCTGGTCAAGAGCCCATGGTCTGTTTCTTTCAGTGTTACAGTATATTTTGCAAGAAACAGATGATGCAAAAATGAAACCCTTGATTTTTCAATGTACCAACACAGTGATGAGAAGGTGTGTATATACTGGGCATTTGTGTAATTTGACAAGATTCCAACCAATCAAAGGCAGACGTGCCAACATATATGGGCTGTTTAAATTTCAATGGCATCCAATATTGATGTCCATATTTTCATACATCCTTGAGATTAGGGATGCAGGATCTTGGATTTTTCCGATTTATGATATGCAAATATTTTTCTGATTCATTATCGCTGATAAGGTACAGATATTTCAGGTCAGGAGCACAAGCTCTGTGTAAAATGTTTCTTTCAGTGTAACAGCACATTATCAAATGAACAGATGTAAAACAAGAAAACCTGATGCTTTAACTGTTGCAAAAATGAAACCCTTGATATTTAAGTGTACCAATGCAGTGTGAGCAAGTGCATCAACTTTGAACATCTGTTTAATCTGTTGATATTCCAGCCAACATAGAATGTGAATATCTGCAAAAATTTCACATATTTTACTTTTTAGGCCGATACAGATATCAGACCGATAATATTGAGTATCTCAGTTAAGATTTAGGCCCCATCCACACGAAGACAAACCGAGGTCTAAACGCACACGTTTTTTGCCTAATCTGTGTATCATCCATACAAAGACGGCGTTTTGGGGGTCTGTAAACGATCATTTTTGAAACCTGGTTCCAGAGTAGAAAAAAAGATTTGATTTTGCTCCGTGATTACTGGCTCTCCGCAAGTTTTCAGATTCGCTTACGTCATAGTTTCATACCTTCATTGACACACATGCCGAAAGTGCGCAGCCCACTGTTTTTTCATCTGTTTACGTCATATCGTTACAGCGCCCCTAGAGGTCTGGCATGTGTCTTACAGCGTTTTCATGCGTTTATGTAGACGCACACATTTTCTGAGACACCTTCATCTTTATGACAATCGTTTTTGAAACTGTAAAGCGTTTTGTCTTCGTGTGGATGGGGCCTAAGTGATATACAGCACATATGTTCACATTCATGACTGCAGACTTATTCATTAAAGGCGAGAACAACATAAAGTGAACATTATTCACCATCACTACTCTGATATGCAGGCACACGTGTCTTAACCTAAACGTAAAAAGAAGCAGAGCTCATGCATGACAAGGCACCGCTAATAGAAAGTGAAAAAGTGATGTAGTTTGCATGAAGCAATCCTTTAATATTAGAGCTTTGGGGATATTTCAAGTGCACAATCGCTGATACAGACAGTAACATCATCACGCTCTGGCTTATCAAACAGCAGCACATAGCAGTTTGCAAACAGGAGCACAAGCAAGGCAAAATGATTGGATAGGTATGGAAATCTACTTGAAGGAAGGTCAAAGTGATTAAGCTGACATTAATGACAGGCCTAGTCTTCCTGTGAGAATGCTCACCGTAGCTGTCTCTAAACCCATTTGTCATTCTGCTTCCAACACCGAAGCATCTGCTTTGAAGTCTCTACCACTAATGCTACACAGAGAGGTTAAACAGCTTAATGCTCAAGTCTGTTTCACTCCTCTCGCTCTCTAATGTTCCCTGCGTTTTATGTACCGGGGTTACAGCTCCTGGATTTCACATCTCAATTTGCCCCAGATAGTCCTGTAAAAGCTCCCCTCTCTCTTATTTGCTTTGTTGTCCCTGTCAAAAAGAACACAGGGCCGACCCGGCGGAGAGGGGACCGTGCAGACATGCCCCACCCATCGATTCACAGGAGTGGGTAAGAAATGTTTATGTGGCTCAAACCAGAGCTGATTATCACGATGATGATGTGGGAGCTTTAACATTAAACGCAGCTCTTGATCTGCTAAAGGGCTGACAAAAGGAGGCAAGTCTTGAAAAATGAGATAATGAGAGCATATACACCCACAGTGGGGGTCAGCTTTAAAGCCTTTACAGCATCCCAGCATATGAATACGATGATACAGTCATTATGATAAATAAAACAAGATCTGAGACGCTGTGGACCGACTTACTCTCCACTACAATGAGATTACGCTGATGCTTTTGACATTAACAATATCAGCAAACAAATATATGAAAGCATGAATGAAAGGGAGACAGAGACCGATTTTCACAGCCAATTTGAGATTGCAGGGTTGTTGTGTGTGTGTTTGTGTGAGCATGTGTGTGTGTGTGTGTGTGTGTGTGGGAGCTACTGGCAAACAGCACACAGAGCAGGCTGGCAGCGGAGGCAGCCAGGCTCACAGGCTGCAAAGCAATTTCACTGTTTGGCAATACTGTTGTCTCTGTGTGCGGATTAGAGCTGACACCAGAGCAACTGAGTCATGCTAAATGTAGTACAATCACAAGCTTTTGTTCCTGATCTAAAACCCCACTGCCTCTTAGATTCATGGAAGAGAGAGAAGAAACACGGCTAAAAAATGGCAACAAATAAGCAGAGAATTATTTCGCCGTATGAGCGCAGCATTGCAACATCGCTTAAAACAACAGAGGGATAAAAGTAACGAGGAGCAGCGGCAAGTTTTCCAAAAGTGAAACAACAAAAAGCCCTTTGGTCTGCTTTGATCGTATCCTTGCAAATCCTCTTTTCTGAAGCCAATTAGGGCAATTAAAGGTAATAATGTGTGTGATAAATTAATGATAAGAGAGACATAATCAAACAGAGCCTGGCCTGTGTTCCTCCACCTGCCTCGTCCACACTCTCCTCTCTCTCTTCAGGTACTGTACTGGCCCTGAGTTGTTTTTGGGCCTGGCAGGACCTGGCAGGACAGACCCTGACCCGTCCTTTTCATGCTCGCCCACGGAAATGCCATCTGGCTGGTGTGAATGATTACCACAGCAACGGCCGGGTGACCTGCAGCCAGCAGGAACCAAGGTCACTCCACCTCAGCGCTTCGCACTTTCCCTGCCCTCTTTTCATCTGCCTGCAGGTGAATTATTCATCCTGGATGACTCGCAGGCACTAAATCTACAGCACAAAAACGGAAATATCTGCACACTCACTTCACTCACATTACGGCGTGCAGTAAGAGAATAAATGTGCTTGAATTAAAAGCTTACAGATGTGCAAATATACAGAAGGGACGGCGTTCTGTTCGGCTTAAACGGAGAAAAGCTGTGACATTTTTACACACTATGACCGACTGTGGGGAAGAAACCAATCACACTTACTCACATTACAGTGTTAGTGTTGTTTTAGGTGTACTAGTGCTTTTTAAATACTGTTTTTAATAATTAACATGAGGAGTATTGTGCTTCACTGCACTTTAGCATCAACCAAGAAGAACACAGACATAAAAACCTAGAATATAATCATGTATTCAGGCACAGAATATAAGAAAGTGTGTTAAAACATGTTTGCACTTATATCTCTCATGTATCATTTCCCTTTTATCATATAGGTCTTACTATTTGAGTAAAATGACATCCTAAATTATTAAACACTGAATCTTTTTTGGCACTCCAGCTGTTGTGCTTTAACCCTTTCATGCATGGTGTCCATTACAGTAGACGGATATTTGGAATAAATTTATACCTTTTAGGTTGCAGAATCATGTCCAATAACCAGGTGGTCAATTCCCAAACCCTTAAGTTTTACAACAATATTGTCTTTTCACATTTTTACCAGATTGAAATCTTCCATCATAAACCCAAAAAAGCCAGATAAATGCCTGTATTCAGATTTCACATGCTTTTTATTTTACATTTTGGTGGGATTCTCAAAAAACTAGTTGGATTAATCAGCAATAATACATATTCTTCAGATTTATCCTTTTTTTTAAATATACTCTTAAACACATTTGTGGATCTTTATCAAGTTCCACTGTATTAATTTTTATTACGTTGATGCATGGTATCCACTGTGGTGGGTAAATGCATAACTCCCTCAAAACATAACACTGAAAAAAAAAAAAGATTTTTAACTTGTTTGAAAGTAAGAAACAAACATTTTGAAAAGTTTTTTTAGCAATTCATGCATGAAAGGGTTAAGGCACAGAAATGTGAACTCAAAAAACTCAAGATCAGAGTAAATCCCTAAAGAAGTACTTTTTATTTTACTTGAGAAGATGCATGTGGTGCTACTTTTGGATACACTTGAGTTTAGATCTGATCACAGTATCCGTGTCTTTACACCAACCAACACTGTGGCTCACTAAAAACATGTTATCTGATTTTTTACATGTTACCATATCAACAAGCGTGTTTGCTATGTGGCAGTGCTATTGATCATAAAATAACTTCACTTTATTTTTGATCCTTTTTACATTTAACAGCATAAGGACATTTCTACGTTAACTAAAGCTGTCTGGCACATGTCTCCGTAAGCAAGTATGTTTACAACCAGAGGCTTATAACAAATAAAAAAAAAGTTATCAACAATATGAGAAGCTGATCATATTCATGCAAACCTTTTTAAACACCAAAGCTGTCATGATTACAAGAGATCTTTGGGCGAGTGATTTTGCAGCTTAAATATTAAATAATATTCCATCTATGTGTCAGTTTAGCTGGTATGCTTCTGGAAACAAAAATACTTTTCCACACGCCAACACATGCTTCTTTCTTAATTGAACATTTCTGACTCGTGTTGCCAGGTCATATTTATACCCCAGTTAAATGAACAACTGGAAAACATTTTTCATGACGTTTAAATCCACAATAATCTGGGGAATAAAACGTTTTATCATTATTGAAGGAGAAATCCAGAGAATAATTTTGCACCACATCACGTCAGACTCATTGTACGTGTAAGCGATAATAAAAACATCTAATATGCTGCCTGTGCTTTTCATAAGAGCATTCAGCATTTTTAACACAGGATTTCAGATTATATATGAAAATAAAGCATCAAAAGGATCTTTGGACAGGATGTCTAACTCTCGTGATTGGACAGAATTTCAGCCTCGACCACGTTTTACAACCTGAGTGACGGACAATAAGACGGTTTGATCAAATTCATGCTAACAAATAGAAATATGAAGGTTTCCATCATAAGGGGAGAACTTTGGTTTAGCAGCGAAACACAGAGTCAAAAGTCTTGTGTGTTAATGACCTTTACACTAAAAACAAACACAACATGCATGTTTCTGCACTTTTAGAATTAAAGTATTTTTATTAGTTGTGTTAAAGACACTTGTCAGGGATGCTGACAGAAAAGATACTGTGATCAATTCAATGCAAACTAGGGAGCGGTTTTAAGATTAAAAAAGGAGTTAAAGAAGTCAAACTTCTGATACCAGCAATTAAAAACCCATCCTTACTTAAGGTGAAAATACTTTTCCACACATATGTTATATATTTACCATCTGATTGATGCCCATTATGTGTTACTAACATGTAGCAAAGCATCAAAAATGTCCTTTTTATTCATTAATTTAAGATATCTGACACGTGTTGCCAGGTCTTGTTCAAGCTACAAGCATGTTTACAAAAGGAGGACAATAATGTGATCTGATACATGTTAACCTTGGAAAATACAAAAGGGAGGAGGACTGGGGTTAATGTTTGTGCATTAAAACAAAAATGAACACATTATGGCAATGTAAGTGAGCCATAAACTGTTATTCCTTTAACACTGTATGTTTCTAGCCTGGTATTTTGCGTATGAACATTTGAGTTGTTTTGACTGGTTCATATTTTATGTATAAACAGCAGAAGCTACAGGTATGTTAACAACAAGAGGCTTGTTATTTTTAGTGATTAACACCAACTCACAGTCCTTAAATGAATATGCTGTATGTACTTGGCCATTAGATCAATTCTGATGACACTTTTTTGGCATTTCTGTATGTAGATGGTTGAATCTGTTTGTAGATGTGAGCTTTCATTAATCTATAGTAGAGTATCTATGGTAGAGGAAGACTCCAAATCAAGCATTTCTTCATTAAGACAGGGATTAGATGTAGAAATGTAAAGATAATCACATGTTAGTGCTGCAAGAATTGGCCATTTTCTACTAAATGAAAAGTCAAGGTGTGATTTTTAACATGACTGTAAAGACAAATAAGTCTCTGCATTTCAGCTTGTTGACGTGATTTTGGTTGGAAAGCATATTATTGATGAGAGCTACATGTCTATATGTAATCTTACATTTTAGTGCTAACAGGTTCATTTTTGTGTTAGTATTTAGCTACCCAGCACAGATATAGATGCATAGTGGTTTGCTATACATGACAATAAGGTCATTTAAGGGGACACAAGCATGAATTTCCACTTTCCCGCACGTTTATGATATTTCCCCACACATTAGGGGCTGCAAACCTTCTAATGACCACAGGCTGGAGGCTCCCCTTTTATTACACGGCACTACATCACTGGGTAATGGCTCTGGCATCCTGAAGGGCCAGTTCAGATTTAGCTCATCCACATCTAATGAAAAAAAAAGCCTTGAATGTATGCATGCACCATAAATGTGATCCATGTGAACCAGGAGGGGAGGACGCCGCATGAAGCCGTAACAACAAAAGCTCCCTCGCCCCTCTGGATCCCCCTCCAGCCTGGACGAGAGAGCTTCAGTGGCTGCGAGCTGGAACAACACTCGACCAGCACAAGACAGCCGAGAGCCACCATCTGATGCCTCCACCTCGGCTGGCTTTTCCCGTGGACCCGTGCTGCCATGCTGCTGTCAGCTCTCATGTTACAGAGCATCAGTCACACGGCGCAGACGCTGCCCTTGCGCCGGCCGAGGCTGATTTACAAACATTAGCGGGGAATACAATTACACAGCCCCCCCGGCCGAGCAGCCCAATGCGGCTTCAGGAGAGAGCAGAGGAGGGGGGAGCGGACACCGAGAGCAGCCTTTAGCTTTATCAACCTTATTTTTCAGGAAGGAGAGCGTAAAGCCTGTCAGCGTTGTGGTTTATAAAGCCAACTTTGTGCGCAGTGGGTGAAGCGAGACAGGCTCCGGAGCTGCCATGCAATCTAACGGGACTGTGTGGGTACATGTTACGGCTGTGATATTGCTCACCTGCCACATCCTCCACCGCAAACATGTTTAACAGAGCTCCACAGTCCACACCTGAAACGTCTTTACCGGGGTTCACGCTGCACTTCCTGTCGCGGCTCAGATGGACAGTAACGCGAAAACACCAATCCGCCTATTACGCATAAAAAAGCCCCAACAGAACGTGTCTAAACTTTCCTTCTCGTTAATAAAACTTCCCCACATGCAAACACCTCATGACAGAAAAATGTAAAATTGGAAGAATTGCTCTGTAGCCTACTGAGAGATGCATCAGCAACGCAACGGCCGTCGACACAAGCCGCATAAAACATTAAGCCGTGTGGAAAAGTTACAGCCTCCGTCCAAAGCCCGACATCAGGGCGCATTAAAAGTTTCCGGACGTGTAAGGACGGCGGTGCTGGTGTCGGACAGAGAGCGGAAAAGCGCAGAAAAGCGGCAGCGCGGAGCGGCAGTGCTGTCCGCGGTGCTGATCCCAGATCGGTGTGGCTGCTCCGCGGTCGCTCCACCGCTGATCAATGATTGAACTGAACAAAGGCAGAAGAGGGATCAATTTCTAATAACTATCAATGCAAACGCCGCCAGCTCGCGCTTTACTTTGGCCCAAACAGCGCAGCAAACAGCAGAGCACAGAATAAAGACACACCGCTGCAGAAATAAGGCGAGAAAGGTGAGAATAGCACTAACCTGAAGCCGCCGTAGATCAAATTTCTTCCAATATTGAAACATCGATCCTACATCGGCGGCCATCTTGGGGGATATTGAGGAGATTTTTTTCAGCGGCTGCAATAAATATGTGGGCTGGATTCCCCCTCGTTAAACAACGTTTAGGATCACAGGTCCCACTTTAGAGGAGAAAAAAACATAACGAAGACACTTTACTCCGCGGATGTGTTTGACAAGTCCTGCAACATCTTTGTTTTTTCTAAAGTGGGAGGAAGAGGAGAGGAAAAGTGGAGGATATTTGGCGAGCTGCCCGAGTCTGTGGAAAAGTGAAGCGCAGGAGTATCCGAGCCTCCGTCCCGACATTAACTGGACAATTGCACTTGATTTTGCTTTGGCAAAGTTATCAATACTGACGTAAAGCCCCGGGTTGATCGATCCCGTCTGCAAAAAGGGAAGGAGATGATGTGTAGATTAGAGGAGTTCAGGGAATTTGGCCAAGCCTACTTTTTTTTTTTTTTTTTTTTTACTGTGTTTATATAAAAGGGAGCGCACGGGACAAATTAGCGGAAGTGCTGGAAATTAAAGTAAGCGACTTTATCGACATTATTCTGTCCTGCCATCGGTATACATGCCAGTCCAGGCTGGAAACTGTTCCTCTGTATGCAGAGACCTCAATAAATAAATATACTCATTTATAACCTGCATCTTTAAACGTAACGTGGAGCTTTTATATTAATCATGACCACATACTTTATCTTTTCAAGCATGTAATTAACTAATGCAAAACATTTATTAAACTATATTTACATGGTTTTGCACCGACTTATAAAAAGCCCCAATATTTAAGTTCTATATATTTTTTCGACATTTATCCTATTCTTAGGTTTATCTACAAATTAGAATTTCCCAAACCAATCTTTTAAAAAATGGTCAGTTAGATAGAAGTTAATCAAAACCTACTTATAGATTCATATTTAATGATTTTTTAATAATAATTAAAAAAAATTAAGTGTTTTTAATGCAAAGTAAGAACAAGAACATGACATAAACTTCACCCTAAGGGATGGCAAAAATAAAGATATAATTCATTTGTAGCAGCTTTAAACTTCAGCACGTCCCACTTTGTCCGGTTAACTTAATAAATCCTGAAATGTTGGTGTGTCTATTAGAATAAGTGATTCCTGTGGTCAGGCTGCAGAGTGTGTGCACACTGGTGCTCCCCCTGCTGACATCAGACTGTTAAAGAACTACATTATGTCCCCACACAAGAGAAATGTTGGATTTTTATTATCATTATTATTATTTTTGTCTTTAATACTGACTGAAGCCATTAAAACAACGATCTCTGGGAGCAGGTCTCAGGATGCAGCAGATGTGACTGCTTATGAAAATGAATCCCAGGTAAATAAATATATATATATATTATATTTTCAGGGATCATATTTTTAGCTCCTTCAGGGACAATGATATATTCCCCTGCGACGAGCACCTGCCGAGGAGTGAAGAAAGATTATTAAAAGTTTTCTTATTGCATTTTATGTGTGGCTCCAGGGTTAAACTGAAAGTCATGATTTATTAAAGATGATTTTAAATATTGACATATGAGAAATCCAAATGTGCCATTACACTAATAAAGACAGTTCAGTATTTTACATTTTAGTTACCTTTAAGAGTGATTAAAATGGAGAATATATAGCATTTTAAAAAGATAGATAGATAGATAGATAGATAGATAGATAGATAGATAGATAGATAGATAGATAGATAGATAGATAGATAGATATTTAAACCATGTTAAGTAATTAAAATGATAATGATGGCAACAAGAGATAGTTTGTAGCTTTTTAAACCTTTAGGTCTCTAACAAAGAAAATATCGGTTCTTTTGGTTTGTTTGCAGTTTTTTCTGTATAACAATGACATGTTATGTTTTTTTTAGCAGATTAAATATTCCTGGATTTACTGACTTCTGCCAAACAATATAGCTAGGGGTTAAAGGGTTAACTTGGGTATACATCAAAATATAAAGAAAACATACAGTAGGTACAAAAACACCATGCCAGTGTCTCCTACATGTCCAAACATTGTCAACATGTTTTGTAAACTTAAGACAGTTTCAGAAGAACAGCCTGCAATGTTTTAAACTCGAGAGAAATAATCTGGTTTTAGATTGTATCGTTGCTTAAATTGTTTTCTCTGAATTTATGAATATTGTAAAGATGTAGCAAGATTTTCTACACTGTTTTTACAAATAGTTTGGCATGTCTTAGAAAAATTGGTGGACTTGGCTGAGTTATTTCAGTTAACTGTTTTCAGCTTCAGTCTGCAAACATTTGTTACGTACAGCCGATCAGTTTGGAATAATAACATTTAATATATCTATTTATCTATATAAATGCAAGAAAAAGTGTTAGGAAGCAAGTTTCCAAGGTTTTAGGAGGACCCAAAAGCAACATGGGAAAGAAGAGGATAGATAGATAGATAGATAGATAGATAGATAGATAGATAGATAGATAGATAGATAGATAGATAGATAGATAGATAGATAGATAGATAGATAGATAGATAGATAGATAAAAATATAGCATTACCATAAAGCAGCAAAAAATAAATGTTATTTATGCAGTAAACAATTGTAGGAGTTAATGCCTACATTTATGTGAAATTTCAGTTTCAAAGCAACTGAAAAACCCAGATGATGTAAAGGTTAAACTAATTTATTTTTTGTTTCGTTAGATAAAGAGATTGATACAGATAGAAGGAGACACAAGAATCCAGAATATATGCAAGTGTTAGATATATTCAGAATATGGTAGGAATGTGACAAATTAAGGAACAAATAGAGGAAAATGAGATTGTGTGTAGCCTTAAAAATAAAAGTTCAAAGCCATATTGAACATTTGAGCAGCTTGTTAAGTTGATATAATTTCTTTTTTGAAGTCTCTGTGTCCAAATGAAAGCTGATTTCTGTCCAGAAACTACATGATCCGTTAAAATGTTTTCATTACCAGCTAAGAAAATGACAAATTTCATGCACTTTAGTAAAGGTACAATTACTTTCATGTAGTTTTCACAAACATAAGTAAATGTTGCACATTATAAATCAGGTAAAAGTTAAAAGTTCTGCACTAAAATGTTTTCAGAATGTGATAGATCAACCAGTTATTTATTTCCGTATATGAGAGTATCATATATATCATTAAACCCTAAGTGATATAAACCAGAAGACAAATATATAATCAATGAATAAAGATCTTGGTCAAATTGGATTTACTATAGGTTGATAATTTGCCATGATTAATATCAAATTAATGAAACAAGCATAAAAGGAAAGCTACATTTTATTTTCCAAAATATGATCATTAGTTGATATCATGTTTCTAAAACAGCAATTGAGTTCTAAACCATTAGAATGTTACTTTTAAGTATTGTTTATATTTGTTTCTTTACTGATTTTACTAACTACCCCAAAAGCACAAATACAACAACTGTCAAGTAGTTCTTTAATTATAGTGGCAAGAGGATGTGTATAATTAAATGTGTGGGTATATATGTAAACATAAAAGAGACAAAATTAGAGTTTGATGGAGTCATTTTTGTCGTAATATCCATCGGAAGAAAACCTTATACTGTCATAAAGCTTTTCTATGCCCTTTTAAATGGTGCCACATTTACATGAAACAGAGTAAGGGCAGCACGGTGGAGCAGCAGGTAGTACACGTGCCTCACAGGAAAAAGGTCCCCGGTTCGAATACCATATCGTGCATGCATGGGTTCTCTCCAGGTACTCCAGCTTCCTCCCACAGACTAAACACATGATCATTAGGGTATATGGTGACACTAAATTGCCCTTACAGTCCTGCTCACCATTATTTTAACATGTATAGCACTTTGTGCTGCATTTTTAATGTATGAAAAGTGCTTTATAAATAAAGTTTGATTTATTTTGATTTGATTGGCACCCATGAAGTTTAAGTACACAATGTGACAGTACAGTCTCTTTAAAAACCTCTCTAACTTTGCTCTGCATCACTTTATCAGACTCAAACTTGGCAGAAGTAATGTTCACATATTAAGGTTTGTAAATTATACTTCATTAGCTACTATGATCATGCAGTCATATTTAGAATAGGCAGTTTTAATTGCAACCACTTGAAGCCTACAAGGAAAAGAACACCCTACCAACAATTAAGCATGGTGGAGGTTCCATAATGGTTTGGGGCTGCTTTGCTGCATCGGGTACTGGAGGCCTTGACCGCATCAGGAATCATGAAATCAGAGAATTACCAAGAAATTTTAGAGCGAAATGTCCGACCCAGTGTAAGAAAACTTGGTTTGAGTTGAAGTTCGTGGGCCCTCCATTAAGACAAAGACCCAAAGCACACATCCAAAAGCACGCAGGAATGGTTGAAAATGAAAAAAATGGACTGTTTTAAAATGGCCAGCAATGAGTCCTGATCTCAATCCGATTGAAAATCTTTGGTATGGCTGAAATCTGCCATTGGGGAAAAGAAACCTGCAAATGTTCAAGAGCTTGAACAGTTTGCATAGGAAGAGTGGGAGAAAATACCAGCTGAGAAGAGCAAGAAGCTTATAGATGGCTACAAGAAACATTTGGAGGCTGTCATCAGTGCCAAAGGGTGTGCAACAAAATACTGAAGAGGGGTGCCATTGTTGCTGCACATGCTTTTTTCAGTTCTCTCTTTGAAATTACAACATGTAACTTGTAAAAATGATTTTTTTTTGTTGTTAAAGTGTTTTGGACCTTTAATTAAAAGATCCTGATGACATAAATTTGGTACATTTCAATTTATTTCTGAAGATATTGTTAAAGTAATGAAAATAATGAAGGGGTGCCAATAATGCTGAGCAGGACTGTATGTATAAGTATGAGTGTGAATGGCTGTCTGCCTCTCTACGTTGCCCTGCAATTGGCTGTTAGCCGGTTCAGGGTGACCTCGCCTATTAGTCTGGTGGCTTAGAGAATGGATTGTGCACTTGTGGATAAAAGCGACATTTTTAGCATGATGATTCTTTAGGATCAGTTATCAAAGTTCAGGATAGGAGCCCTTGGCAAATATCTATTTCAAATATCAAATTGCAACAAGACTATTAATATCAATGAATATATGAAAATCCGTCCAGTGTTTTTCAGACTATATGCATCATGAAATAATCAAATTACCTCCAAATATCATAACATTGACTTACTTTGACATTCTTAAAGTCACAGAACATGAAATTTTATCAATAACATCTTTATTGCCATGATGAATAAAAATGATTGTGTATCATAGAGTGGAAACATGTTATATGTTATGTTCTGTGCATTCTGACTGTCACAGTTGCTCAGTCTCAGAGAGATGGCAGTGCATTATGGGTATTTCATCACAAAAATAAGAGAAAAAAGGCAGAAAATAGGTATAAGATATATAAAAATGAGGTTGTTTTGATAATAAGAAAACATAAAAACAATACTATATTGTTATATACAGCGACTGTCGTAATGCTGCGTTCCAGTAACCTCAGAACTGGGAGTGACATCATCTCCGACTTATCGGTGTTCCAGTTGAAGTCTGAAAAAATCATGCCGATCTACCAGGCTATTGTTAGCTGTTGTTAGCACGCCCTGCGTTGTTGTTCACAAATATCACATGAAGAATGTGATCATCACTATGGCAGCATTTTTGTAAATATAAGTCTAACAATACTATGTATACAGCTGATCTAGAGCCACACACCCCAGTCAGAAGTGCAAATAAATGGATTATTACAGGAGCTAAATAACTGTTCACACTGGGGGCATCCATCTTCCATTGTCAACTCAGGGGTGGCGAGGTTTCACCGAGTTCCCAGTAGGAAATTCAGACTTCAGGGGACGTTCCAGTTGCAGTTTCCTACTCGGAACTCGGAAATTTCTACTTCTGACTACAACTGGAACGCACCAAAAGACGTGACCCAAGCCAAAGCGTGTGTTTGTTGTGATGCTAATGAATGCAGCTCAGACCTTCCTCAGAACTCTGCATTGCTTTACAACTTCTTTTTTCAACAACTTACAGGATGCAAAGCCACGAGGTAATGTATCTCTTTCTAGTTACGTAGTGGTAGTTTTTGATGTGTGACAACAAGCAATTTTTGGAAAACTTAGTATTGTAGTTTTGTAGCCGGCTATATATGGCTACTTACAGCCCGGTGCTCTAAGACGTGTCTGAATAATATAAATTTGCTCTAGTTTTAATTGTCTTGTTCCTGAAGTTGAGTATCCAGGCCAGTCCAGCCCTGTCCGACCCGACCACGAAGCTAAGGAATAGCATTTATAGCTAACCTATTTTAATGCTATAAAACTCATCTTAAAGTGTGTATTTCCATCAGGCATATATCTAAAAGGGAGACTTTTTTATAATTACTTAGAAACTCCTCACAGTCTCTCTAAAGAAAAGTAGTAAAAATATTAAGAGTACGTGGGGAATAATACATGGTGTAATTTAAAAAGATATGGTGCAAAATGATTTTTCCAACTACTTACATTGACAGGACATTGTTTCTCCCTTTTTTAAAATTCTGTATATACTTTGCAGGACTTTATAAGAGAAGTCCAGGAACCAGGTGTCTTGGTACTCTATTTTACACATCGTTAGAAGGGTTAATAATCAGAGGATAAATCAAAATCAGTTTCCAGTTCTTTAATGGACAAAAAAGAACAATTTTAATGTTCTTCTTATGACTCACAGAGCTATATCTTTTACGATGAAAAACAACTTTGGTGTTGTATATGGATATTTTTGATATCTGTGTTGAGCTCCTAAGTGCGATCATGAAAGGGATAAGCAGTATAGAAAATGAATGAATGTTTAGAATGAGTTTAACACAGTCTAACACTTACACACACACACATGACAGCTACCTTCTGAAACACCTGTACAACACCTTTGGGCTGAAATCACCACCCTCCTCACTAAAACTCTGGACTGCATCACCCCTCTATCTCCCTCTCTGCCTTCTGGGAAATCCAACAATAGTCAACTTAAATCCAGAAAAAGGTAAATCACCCGTCGTGGTGCTGACTATCACGAAGAAAACAATCCTAATGAACTGGAAATCAACACAAACCAACTATCACACACTGGAAAAACCTTCTCAACAGTAGAACAGAGCTGAAAATCTCAAGATTCAACATGGAAACTCTTCATAAATTAAATTAATTCATCATAATACTCCATCAGTGATTTATATTTGGGTCCTCTCTTGCTTACAGTTAACACTCCCCAAGCACAAAACACACGTACACAAACAATTACTCTTTCTATTTTCTTGGTTCTTTTGAATTATTATTATTATTGTTATTTTTGTTTTTAATGACAAATGTCAATATTGTGTTTGCTAACATCACATTTGCAGCTTAGTGTAGTAAACTAAACCAAATGTTTTTTTTTTCCTATATCAGTTTTTTTGTCTTTTCAACCACATAATCAAATTTATATAAACATTCCATTGTTTTATTTATTCTACAATTATTATGAATAATTATGTAATCAAATTACTATTATTATCATTATTTAGTAAACAATTCGTTAATTTTTTTAGTTAAACTATTATTATTACTTTTTTAACTTTTTTTATTAATTCATTAGGTTACTGTCTCATGTTCTGTTTGTTGTTGTGTCTGTATAATTTGGGCTCCTTACAAACACAGTTAAAGGGCTCTAATTTCGTGGCGCAGCGCAGGGGGCGCAAGCCTGGCGCACCCCGCGCAGTGTTAATTTCATCCGGTGCACCGCTGTGCGCTGCAAATTTGACAATTTGGTAGACCGTCTGCGCAGAGGTGGGTGTGACGGCGCACCAGGGGGAGGTGATGGTGCACCAGGGGGAGGTGTCGGCAGATTCAGGTTGGCGCAGTGGCAATTTCGTGCCAAAAACAGTGCCGAAAGTGCGCTGAAAGCTCGCCAGCTCCGACCTGGTCTAACCTCGGCGCAGGGCAAAGCGCACCCTGCGCAGCTGTAATTTGGTGACAGGTGCACATGTGCGCACGCCTCAGAGGCATGTTTCCAGAGTGTCAGGCACATTTTAATGCAATTAACAATTACAG
Organism: Scarus forsteni; assembly: GCA_036419115.1. Taxonomy (NCBI): domain Eukaryota; kingdom Metazoa; phylum Chordata; class Actinopteri; order Labriformes; family Labridae; genus Scarus; species Scarus forsteni. The sequence continues at coordinate 1,318,084 of JAZDUH010000358.1, read as the reverse complement.
CAATCACTATTTAATGTAACCGTCTTAACCAGCATATACATTTGTATCTATATTAATTGTCCCGTCACATCTGATGTCGGATCAAAGCCGTTTGTCATCATGGAAACTTAACCTGACGGCAGCTGGAAGTTTGATGCACATCTTACAAGTCAACAATAAACAGCCTTAACATCTGATACTGAGTATATATCTGGCTTCTCTCATTTCATTAAATTCAAAGAAACGAGGGAGAAAAAAGACGAAGAAAAAAGAGAGAAAATAAATGTATGTCACTCAGGATTTACCCGTGATTTCCCATATTCCTCTATTTTAGTCTTTATTTTTAACGTGATCTAAAAAGATGGAGTACATTATTGTAAGGAGGATGAGGAGGAGACAGCGGGAGAGTATACAGTATATCACTAAAGGCTCTGCTATTTGGCGATGACAGACCAGGAGTGCAGGTGGATCACAAGTATTATGAATGGATAAGACAGCGGGTGTGAAACTGTCTCTTATTTTTTTTACTATTAATGACAAAGGAACAGATTACATCTGTCCCGGGAGCTGGCCCACACGGTGACGCGCATCCTGGCCTCAGATGCGCGCCCCGCTGTACATTCTCCTGCTGAAGTGACAGCGGCTCTGACCGTCTCCCCTGCTGGGTCTTTCCAGCACACTGTGCCTGCTGTGGCGGGGATAATTCAGACCAATCAGACGCTGCGCCTCGGCCGCAGCGCATTTAAAGGCAAGGAGAGGCAGTCATTTGATTGGTGAAGACAGCGATCGGCTGTGTTAAACCCATTCACGCCTCCGTCTCCTCCTCTGTCGATGGCGCCTGAGGAGGCGTGGATGCCATGGTCTGCGCTGGTCTGCGCCTTGAGTTCGCCTCTCTTGGCACTGCAGGAAACTTGCAAAGTGCGCTGGTCACACCCTACCCGCACGGCGAAGGCTGGCGCAGGGCAGGTGCGCCTGCGCTTGCGCCTGGTCTACGAAATTAGAGCCCAAAATATTAACACACACACCTTAGACCATGATATTTTACTTTACCAACACATTACTGTAAAAATTCCTATATGCTCTCTACCAACACCAACCAGCTTATTCTCCTGTAGACTCTTATTTAAGTTTACTTTGGTGGATTGAATGATTGTAGTCTGAAGAAACTTGAATATTGGCAATTAAACACTATAATCATTAAACAGGAGCCGCAGTAGCGTGTGGGAAAAACATTCACAGCCACAGCAGTTTGACGCATCTTCCTCATGCTGGTTACACACTCCTTTTCTTCAACCAGCATTTTTAACTCAGTTGTGTTGGTCATTCTGGCACAAATGGCCCTTTTCCACTAGCACACCTTGGCCCTACTCTACTCGGCCCCACTCGATTTGCAGTGTGTTTCCACTAGCCTGGTACCTCCTAAAACAAGTTAGTTTTAGTACCTACTCCGCTCTGGTTCCAAGCGAGCTGAGTCCATACTAAAAGATGACGTCACCGACTGCTGGCTACTGATTGGTCAGACAATGTCGTCATCGATGAGTCATGAGCGCGACGACCTGGCATACTAGCGGTAGCTTCCAAAACTCTCCTGTGCTTCTCAAGGGGTATTTCTTCTTACCACCTGCAGCCTTCTTCTGCTTTCCTTTTTTACTCGGTTTGTGACAAAAAGACACAGATCGTTGTGTCGTGCTCAAAATGACGTCACCACAGTGCCACTCAGCTGTTTACAGCGACTCTGCACCCCGTTGGGCAGGCGACTGGGGCTAATGGAAAAGCAGCACAAGGCGAGTAGAGTTGAGTAGGGCTAATGGAAAAGGGCCAAAACAGTGCACCCAAGCTGATCCCAAAAGTATTTGATGAAGATAAAGTCATGACTGCTGCAGGTCAGTTCACCTGGAGGTAGTCTCTGGTAAATCTGCTCTTTGGTGGCAAGTGTTGTCACTCCATGGACGGAGTTTGGTCCCAAACTGTATGGCACTGTACCTGCTTAAAGAATCTCACCTCAATATCTCGCTGCCTTGGTATAAAAAGCTTTGTTTTTCCAATGGGACAATCACACTGCCTCCTCCAAAGTCGAGCCAACAGTACACCACTGCCTGCGTCTTCTCCACACTTTGACTCTAGGATCCAGCTTCTATAAGAAGAATCTGGACTTGTTAATGAACAGTATGCTCAGGCTTAGGTGCACATGTTGCAGACAGTAGACAAATTTGGTCGGGATGCACTTGTGGTCTGGGCACTCGTAAGTTCGTCACGACCATAAATTCTTATTTTCAGTCAGACTATCATGAATGAACTGAAATGGGAAATATATGTATGTATACATTTATACAATTACAACAAAATAAAATATAAAGGTAAGCAAAGGCAAATAGCAATTACAGCATTTTTTTTTTTACTATCATTAATCTTTGCAAAAAAATATGACAGATTCAGTTCGAAAAGGGTGAAGGAAAAGTAACAGACTTATCTAGTCCAGCCCTTATTCCTTTTCAAAATGTCTTACTTAAATTCACCCTGAAGACTCTTCAGGTCATAGCCAATAATATATTTAGCAACAACAAGCTCAGACAAATAATAACAAAAACAACAAATTTCAAGACAAGACAATAATGACACATCACTGGATACACACACACCTGATGTTACTGATTTTCTCTTTGTTTTTTATTCTGTATCTGTTTAATATTTCAGTTTTAAAGATGCATTAAACCTACCTGTTGTTAACATGATTTCAGTTCATCACTGAAGCTGATCATCTGCATCATTGATTATACTTCTATAAAATGATCACCACAACCATTCAGACATGAGGACCCTCCTGAAAACCAGATGTAGCATCTCAAGAGGCTAACCTCTAATAAATCAGACGACAGGTCTATGGTTCATGGATCTGTCCCTAACTTTAGTTCTTACTTTAGTCCACTTGTCTCCTCTTACCTCCCTTCCTCCTTGGATGGATATATTTGTACATATATTTATATGTGTATATTTATTTGTATGTACAGGTACATCTCAAAAAATTAGAATATCATGAAAAAGTTCAATATTTTTTATCACTCATTTCAGAATTACCAAAATTTCAAGCAATAAATGTTTGAAATTTTTCACTCTATCTGTAATGAATCTATATAATATATGGGTTTCACATTCTGAAATGAGTGATGAAAAATATTTAACTTTTTCATGATATTCAAATTTTTTGAGATGCACCTGTATGTATCTATGCATATATGTGTATCCATAAAATGAAGAGCTTTATGCTCTATTGTAAAGTGTCTTGAGATAACACTTGTTATGAATTGGCACTATACAAATAAAGATTGATTGACTAGTGCAAACAGGCCTGATAGTGAAATGCAGTCATGGCAGCCCTGTGAGATCAGAGTCTGGCTGTGTGCAGGCTGTTCTGGATTGTCGGACAAAGAGCTGTTGGCCAAATCATCCTGCAAACTGTAACAGCAGACAGTTTGAGGGAATCCCCTGTTATATGGAACTTAGTCTTCACTTTGGAGATGGTTCTCAGTATCACTCCAAGTAATGCTGCAGCTTGGTTTTGCAGAACATGACCTTGAAGCTAAGGGCCATTTCTAGATCAGTCAACGGAGGCATCCAGGTTCTTAGAGCTAACACCGACTGATGTGCCTATGTAGAGCACCCAGGGGGAAACTTAAGCTAAAAATAAGAGTCAATGGCAGCAGCAAAAAAACAGTTTGGCACTGGCATAGATGATTTGGTTCATTTTTTTTGTTTGTGCACTCAACTCTGCTGCTAATCCCACAAATGCATGTTAATGACTTCCACCCAGGAGGTTATGTTTTTGCTACCACGTGTTTGTTTGTTTGTTTTTTTGTTTGTTAGCAAGATTAATTAATCAATCAATCAATCTTTATTTGTAAAGCTCCAATTCATAACAAGTGTTATCTCAAGACACTTTACAATAGAACATAAAACCCTTGATGTTATGGATACACATATATGCATAGATACATAAAATACACATATACATGCATACAAATATTACACAAAAATTACTGGACAGATTTTGCTGACATTTTCAGGAAATGTATGTAATGGCCCAACTTAAAAATGATTTGATTTTGGTAGTGATCCAGATAACCAACATTTTGCTCATTAACTGTCAGATAATAATGATATCAACATGACTCTGAGTGCACGGTGTGAGTCATGATTCATATTAATATGGTAAATTTATCATGGAACTGTTGCTTATAGATGTAACAGAAATATATGAGCTACCTTGGCAGAGGTTTGTGCTCTCTGGGTGCTTTCTTGTTATACGTGTGGTATTGTTTGTTCAACTCGGTGGTGATTGAGAAGAAGGAGATTTTGCTGCAACAGGGATAGTAGAGTCACTAGCTTCATCAGCACATATGCTTCACGTACGCCACCATTGTTGTTGTCGTGTGGCGCATGCGTGTCAATGAAGATATGAAACTATGACGTAAGCGTATCTGAAAACTTGCGGAGAGCCAGTAATCACAGAGCTGCGTATACGGCATTTCAAAATCTTTCTACTCTGAAACCTGGTTTTAAAAATGATCGTTTACAGACCCCCAAAACGCCGTCTTCATATGGATGATACGCAGATTCAGCAAAAAACGTATGTGTTTAGACCTCGGTTTGTCTTCATGTGGATGGGGCCTAAGACATAATCAGTCAAACTTTACTTACTTAACATTACTCTAAACATAAATAATGGCCCTTTTCCATTAGCCCTAATCTACTCTACTCGACTCTACCCAGCTCTACTCTACTCGCCTTGTGCTGCTTTTCCATTAGCCCCAGTCGCCTGCCCAACGGGGTGCAGTGTCGCTGAGCGGCTCTGCGGTGACGTCATTTTGAGCGCGACACAACAATCTGTGTCTTTTTGTCACAAAGCGAGTAAAAAAGGAAAGCAGAAGAAGGCTGCAGGTGGTAAGAAGAAATACCCCTTGAGAAGCACAGGAGAGTTTTGGAAGCTATACAACAGAATGAAGCCGAGGACGAGAGCAATCCAGCTGCAAAGAAAAGACATATGAGGGTAAGCTAATGGTAGCTACCGCTAGCATGCTAGGTCGTCACGCTCATGACTCATCGATGATGACAGTGTCTGACCAATCAGTAGCCGGCGATTGGTGACATCATCTTTTAGTATGGACTCAGCTCGCTTGGAACCAGAGCGGAGTAGGTACTAAAACTAACTTGTTTTAGGAGGTACCAGGCTAGTGGAAACACGCTGCTAATCGAGTAGGGCCGAGTAGAGCAGGGCCAAGGCGTGCTAGTAAAAAAAGGGCCATTTGTATACAAGCCAGAAATATCATGAAATGGCAGAAGTGGAGTCAATTGACAAATACATTTTTGATAAATGGTGCAGATCAGTGCAAGTGCAGCCTTAAGATTAAGAGCACCATCTTAACAGATACTGAACTCTTCAGAACGTCAGTCTGAGCTCAGCTAAATGTCCGAGCCTGTCTTTCTTCAGGTCTTCAGTTTCACATCCTTTTCACTCCTTTATGACGGGCCTTTTAAAAACAATGTTTGCAGTAACAGACGTGTTCACACATCAGGTAGGATCCCATTCATGCACATTAAGAACAGAGCGCTGATGCTTTGTGGTACACTCACATTTTCAGATTCCAGAGGCTCATGTTCAGTCGATTAGGCCTCTGAATGTCCAGGTTCTGAAAAAAGAGACTCAGTTTTTGCCTCTGAATTAATTTTGACCCTACATCCACTCTCATCACCGAAGCACAGCGGGCCTCTTCGAGCGCCCCTTTGACCCTGTTCTAATTAAAATATTATTCTAAGAAAGATTAACCTGAGAAGTAATGCATGGTTATTTAAAGTGAGGACTGTGGGCACATTGGGGAAATTATCCAGGACTGTTAAAACCATTGTTTTGATGAGGTCACAGAATGAATGGTTTCTAATGGCTGTGGTTCTTTTAACATGCTGACTACAGTCCTGCTCAGTATTATTGGCACCCCTTCATTATTTTCATTACTTTAACAATATCTTCAGAAATAAATTGAAATGTACCAAATTTATGTCATCAGGATCTTTTAATTGAAGGTCTTTAACAAAAAAAAAATCATTTTTACAAGTTATATATTGTAATTTCAAAGTGGGAACTGAAAAAAAAGCATGTGCAGCAATAATGGCACCCCTCTTCAGTATTTTGTTGCACACCCTTTGGCACTGATGACAGCCTCCAAATGTTTCTTGTAGCCATCTATAAGCTTCTTGCTCTTCTCAGCTGGTATTTTCTCCCACTCTTCCTATGCAAACTGTTCAAGCTCTTGAACATTTGCAGGTTTCTTTTCCCCAATGGCAGATTTCAGCCATACCAAAGATTTTCAATCAGATTGAGATCAGGACTCATTGCTGGCCATTTTAAAACAGGCCATTTTTTTCCTTTTCATCCATTCCTGTGTGCTTTTGGATGTGTGCTTTGGGTCTTTGTCTTGCTGGAGGGCCCACGATCTTCAACTCAAACCAAGTGTTCTTACACTGGGTAGGACATTTCGCTCTAAAATTTCTTGATAATTCTCTGATTTCATGATTCCTGTGATACGGTCAAGGCCTCCAGTACCCGATGCAGCAAAGCAGCCCCAAACCATTATGGAACCTCCACCATGCTTAATTGTTGGTAGGGTGTTCTTTTCCTTGTAGACTTCAAGTGGTTGCAATTAAAACTGCCTATTCTAAATATGACTGCATGATCATAGTAGCTAATGAAGTATAATTTACAAACCTTAATATGTGAACATTACTTCTGCCAAGTTTGAGTCTGATAAAGTGATGCAGAGCAAAGTTAGAGAGGTTTGTAAAGAAACTGTACTGTCACATTGTGTACTTAAACTACATGGGTGCCAGTAATGATGAGTAGGACTGTAAGTATCCGAATGAAAAAGCAAATATGTTTTTTAAACTCTGACAAGGACGACCACGAAAGTATAGAAGAATCAGGACAACAACCAGATGGCATACCACTCGTGTTTTTACAGCTAGAGGGCTTGAGGACTGTTACCTGTCCCTCTGCTCGTCTTTAAATCCACAAATGTCCAAAAAAAAACTGTCTCTGACTCATTTAAGTAGTCATCAGTCGGAGAATCTAATAAGATATTTAACATTAAAAAGACCAAAACAGTCTAAGTCTGGCATGGCTGGTGTGATAAAAGTCTTTCTCAGTGTTTAGCCCTTTCAATGACATCTGCATAGTTATCAACAAAACCAAAAAGTGGACCAATAACAACAGAATGAAGCCTTTAAATGATACAGGTCTCGTTCTCCAGGTAGAGTCACAGGTGAGTATCAGAGTTAAGTAAACATTTCAGATTACTTTGAAAAACTCTGATTTTTATTGTCATGTAGAAATTTTTAAACACAATCTAAAAACTCATTTATTCAGCCTGTTTTTTATGTAGAACTTTATTATTTTAATGCCTGTTATAATGATATGTTATTTCTGAGTATCAATTCTTTTTACATTTTAGTTTAATATTTTATCATCTGATGTTTTATTCCATTTTTACTATTTGCTTTTACATTTTGATACAGTTTTTATCTATTTACATTTAAACATTTTAGGTTAAATTTTAATCTTTTGACTTGTTTGATTTGTTTTAAATTTATTTTTAATGTTTCATTTAGTTGTCTGATGTGTCTTGGTTTTATTGCTTTGTTTTGTCTCATATCCATTCTTATAAATGTTATCATTTGTTTTACTTTAGCTTCTGTGGTGTGCATTAGTCTCCAAATCCTCCTGATATCCTACCAACTATTCATTAAAACTACAGTAGAATATACTTAGTAGATGGACCTTTCTTTGCTAAGTGGTTAAATGACAGTGATTATCATTATTTATGTATGTGTATATATGCACATATATATGATTAATTGATTGATTGATTGATTGATTATCGCACAACAGCTTACAATGGTAGGGATGTGTATTGGCGAGGCTCCTGTGATATAAAGATACATTCACACTGAACACGACTTGGGCATAAACAGCTTATTATGTCACCTTTGTGTTGCTCGAGATTCACCGCTGTCACATCATGTCAAATACATCATATATTTTAAAAAAAGACTGGAAACCCATCTGTTCAGCTTTCCTACTCCCTCTGATATTTTGCACTGTCTGTTGTATTGTTTTGTTTTTATACCTGTTTTTATGCTTATTTAAAGCACTTTTGATCTTTTTTAAGGTGACCCTGAGTGTTATGAAAGGTGCCCTTAAAACAAATGCAATATTATTATTATCTTTGTGTGTATTTAGCGACATTACTCCAACTGTAAAAACACTGCAGCTGATGCAACTGAGGAAAGACATCAGAGAACCATCACAGTGACAAAATGAAATATTCTCTCGGTTGCCCAAGTCACTTTTGGTGTGAACACACCTTTGGGGAGAACTAATGTTCCCACATGGACATGGATTGTCACTCTGTAAACCAGAATATAAACAGTCTGTGATGGATGTTGTCACACACACACACACACAACGCTGATGAGCTGCTGCAGCCACACAGGATTGAAAAGTTCAAATTTTAAAGGTGCAGTGTGTAAAATTTGGCAGCATGTTGCCAAATAGAAACGATGAATATATGATATAATGTTTCTAATTGTTTGTAAAGTTCGTCAAAATAGGAGTACAATCATCTCCATGAAATGTTTCTTTCATTTTTATTTAGTTAGAAAAAGCTTGAAAAAATTTTGCATTACCGCGGGTCGCGTTCATGTAGGCCGACATAAGTTGGATAAAAAAGTTGGGGAAATGATGACTGTACACTTTTATGACTGAAGAACTATATAAATCTTGTCAAAAGCAGTATTAAAATTGTCGTGTACATTTGCACACAGAAGGAAATTTGTCTGGATAGATTAGTGTAAAAACAATCAACATAATATTAAAATAAAAATAAGGATGAATAAAAAACATTTATACTTAAAAATTAGGTCTAAAATCATGCAAAATTAACTTGGGTGTATATTAAAAATATAGAAAACATACAATAGGAACAAAAACATCTTTCCTGTGTCTCCTTCATGTCCAAACATTGTCAACAAGTTTTGTAAACTTAAGACAGTTTCAGAAGAACAGCATGCATATTGCAAACTTGAGAGAAATAATCAGGTTTTAGATTGTATTACAGTGTAAATGGTTTTCTGTGAATTAATTATTGTTGTAAAAATGTAGCAAGATTTCTACACTGTGGCATGTCTTAGAAAAATTGGTGGACTTGGCTGAGTTAATCCAGTTAACTGTTTTCAACTTCAGTCTGCAAACTTTTGTTGCATAGAACCGGTCAGTTTGGAATAATAGCATTTAATATATCTATTTATCTATATAAATGCAAGAAAGGGTGTTAGGAAATTGGTTTCCAAGGTTTTTCCAGGACACAAAAGCAACCTGAGACCAAGTAAACATGCAACAAAGATATTTTAATTGAGGAAACTGTTCTGGGAAAGAAGAGGAGAAGCACAGGTAAGTTTCAGTTCAAACCTTGTTTATGTAGCACTTTTCCTACCACATATGTAACTTAAAGTGCTTTGGAAAAGAAAACAGGAGGAAAGGAGAGGGGAAAAACAATTCCAAACTAGGCACCTGTCAGGGGAGCACAGTGTGGGATTGGAAAAAACATCTCAGCACATGAGCGACTTATTACAACAAACACAGAGACGAGCACATGAGGTCAAAAGGGGAGGGGGGAGCAGCCAGTGAGGGCGTTGATTTGAAGGGAAAACCTGTGACCTTGTCTCAGCTCAGACCACACAAAGTCTCTATTATCCGATAAGTGACTGTACGGCCTTGAGAGAGAGAGTTTCCATACAAACAAACTCAAAGCTCAGGGAATGGCCAACCATATCCACCAATCACCTGGCACTGCGAGAGTCTCCTGGAGGGCTTAGTAAGAACAGGTGTGCTGTGGCAGCAGGTGGACACGCCCCCTCCCCAGGAGGGCGGGAGCAGCAGGTTGGCGGGGACGCTGTTAAAACAACAATCACTCATTGCAGAGTCAGAAAACATCTCTGTAAAATGTGTTCAAACACTCATAAAGCACAGAAGCCCAACCAGAGACAGAAGCTGTAAATGAACAACAGCCATAAAAGACTTCTGCGTCACCATCACGTCTGAACTTTACTGAACTCCTGACAGTCGCCTTCAGTCTCGTGGATTCATCATGTTTGTTGTTCCTGGAGTTCTCTGTTTTTGGAAAAAGCTTTTGTAGAGTCTCCTTAAACGAGAGCTTTGTGTTAATATGAGGCTTTAACCCTTTAACTCCCAGCTTCTGTTTGGCAGAGGTCAATAAATTCATACTTGATTTGTTTGGGATTTAAAGGTTTAAAAACCAAAAGGTTATTTCTATTTTTATTTTTACCATCATTTTTATATTAGATACTTAAAGCAGCACTACAGAAGATCCTCGCTTGACTGGAGAGAGAACTCAACTACCCATGAGCTCTAGCGCGCGCATACTGCCGTAAGGATACAGATCTGCCGGTCGCGTGCATTTGTTTTGTAGGCGAATCACAGAAGCCAGGACTTCACTCAAAAGTATTCTTCTGTCTTCAGCGGCTGTTTGCAGGATGGATAGCGACGAGGTAATGTATTTATTTTTGACTAAATGACGATGTTAAAAATCGCTAAGTTCAACTTGGTTTTATTACAGTGAAGTCGCCCCCATCCTGTTGAAGTGATAAAGTGAATAAAAGTAAAGACAACCACGAGCTGGTGATATCACACACTTGAAATACGTTTGAACAAAACTACATACTGGTACGTTCTGGATTTGTTGTGCTGTACTTTTTTCCTGTCAAGTTTTTTGAGGAACTTCGTCATAAATTAGTCGCCCAACATACCTGATAGTAGTCGGACATCCATCCTCGTCTTTTATTTCACGCCAGCGAGTGAACGCCGAACCGATGTTTATTCTGGTCCGAGCATTCAGCTTGTTTTTCTCTCGCTTTCTTTGTTTTGTTTCCTCCGACAAAACTTTTCTCTTCCTGACGTTGTTGCCTCCGCCATGGTTAAAGCTCTGCGATTGGCTTTCGCCGAGACTTCCGTGTTTTAAACGAATCAGGAATCGGGGGAAGTGACGTATGCCGTAAAGCAGTCCAAATGTGTAGTTTTTTAGTGTGGCAGGGTTCCCACCATCCACCTCGAAGTTAAAGGGATACAGACCACTTCAGACCACGACAGAGGTTTCACTGAACTCATTGTAAAGTGGTGGACCATCACAATGAATATCGAAGGATCATATTATGTTTGAAAAGCTACATAGTGTTGGTTTAACCATTTACTGATAAGATGATTCATATATGTGATCTTATCTGATATTCACTGTGGACAGCAGAGTAGAAATTTCATTGTGCAGGTAAACATATTTCTTGATGTGAAAAATGACACTTTGAATCTTGAACTTGGATAAGTTGATGTCAGAGGCATCAGTACACCGACTGTTTCACATAATCAGTTTTGGAAAGTTTCTTTTTTTACTGAAACAACTCAAACAGCCTGGAAGCTCTGATGCTGTTGGAGATGGTCATGTTTGTGGGACAGGGTGCAATAATGATATCACTTCCTGCTGGTTAAAATCCATCTTTTAAAGGTTTCTGAGTTTCTGGAATTCAAAAGCCTTAAATATCATAGAGTAGAAATAAACATGGGAGGGGGCCTCACATTGGTCTTTACGCCACTAAAACTGAAGCAAAAACAATAAAGATAAGACCTCTGCTCTTTTCTTCAAGAAAATATACATACTTTGAAAAACTGATTAATGGCTATTTTCTATATGTGTCTAAGCTATAATAACACACCATTATTTTTTTTAAATATAATATTTATTGTAAATTTTACACTCTGTATCCCCAGAGATATATTGTCCATTTAGGGTATAAAATATAAATTTCCTAATGTATTATTATCAGAACTACACAACAGCAGCTGGATGGGTTTGAATTATGTTGACAATGTGTGGATTTTTTTCCCCAACTGAAACTTAAGGAAGTATCGTCTTCTACATTTCACAACATTATTGGTGGTTCATCTAATTATAAAACAATGATTCACGTAGTTTTGAAGTTTCTGAACTTTAGCAATTTCATAAATATATTAATTATTCATATTTAATAATCTAGGAATTCTAGGAACTACGCAGTGCCAGATCCACCCGGCCTGTTCGATGGCCACGTCTGGCCCATGTATCTGAAAAACAAGAACATCTTAATATTTTAATTTTAATTTTTTATATTTTAAAAACCGTAAAATCTAAAATTCTGTCAATATTTACTGCCAATATTTTAGCCTTATATGTTTAAAATTTTGAATACTGATTTCAATTCGGCAGTAAAATTACAAATAAGGCTGCTTGTTTTACTTTTTTGGAGGAGGTTGGGATTTGTAATCAAATTTGTAAAGGGAGGATTTGTTTGCTTTGCTGTTAAAGGGGCAGACTGAGCTTGATTTTCCTGTAAGAGAGAAAAAATACATTTGCATTTATTGGAGCTGTTGTAAATAAAACAGATGCATTAGTATCAGCACTGGAATGGGCACACATACTTTTTATATTGGCCAAACAAAATCAATTAATGTGCATTTTATTAATTTATTTTAAAGGTTATAGTGTGTAAAAATTAACGTGCAAGAGGTGAGCAGCACACGTCATAATAAGATATTAAAACACAAGTCAAGGTTATTTCATTAAGATATTTGTGCCCTGATATTTTATTTTAGTTTTTTTTCTCCTTGTGCACAGTTCAATCTACAGTCATCAGGAGCCTGTATGTCTCTCTGATAAAGGCCTTGAAATTCCTGCCATAGTCATTGTATTTTATTTAAAAAAAAGAGTAAAGAAAAAGAAAAGCTCCTAAATGCCGTGAATGCCATCACAGCTTATAAGTTGAGTCCCAGCACCTTTTCACTGTGAGATGCAGCTGGGGTGGTGATAAGTGGACCAGTGGAATTTAATTCAAATATTCATTAGGAAATGTGATAATGTCTTGCATATTTAATGATTAGAATGATATCAACATAATTAAGGACTAATTTAGATGAACGTGCAGTTTAATTATTTCATTGGATTGTTCTTAAAGTCTCATGGCACACATTAAAACTCAGTGTTTGCTTCAAATCAGCTTAAATGGCAAATGCACAAATGTTAGAGTCGTGTCTGCCTGTGGAGTTGAACAGATTTCTGTGCTGATTTACATGCTGTGGTGATAGCGCCACCTACTGGACAACAGAGCCAAATGCAAAGACTGATGAAATAATCTGTACATCCGGACTATGATGTTCTTTAAATGTTTGTGTTACCTGTATTACAGCTGTTAAATCTGCTGTGTTTGGACATATAGCCTAAATATCTTAAACATGAATCTAAAAGGCAAAAAGAACCTAAATTTATTTTTGCAATGACTTTAGAGAACAGAAGTCCTCATGTTGAAGCAGTGAAAACAAAGGCGTAACTAAAAACATTAAAGAAGAACACTGAAAACATTTGGAAAAATACAGTAAAAAACTATTTTAAAAAAGAAAAGAAATATGTGTGTATTCATGCAAAATGCATTGAATAACAGTAGGATAAAAAACAGCAAAAATGTTGGTTTGCAGTTGTCATTTATAAAAGAAATACATTTCATATTGTAATAATAAAACAACTAAATTAGGGAGCTTTCAAAAACATGTTATTAACCACAAATTTTAAGTATTTTGTGTTGTTTGTGTCCATTGAAAGTTACAGAAAACTATCAACTATTAAGCAACATACATCCTTATAATACAGAAGGTAAATATTGAACAGTTGTACCTGTTTATCACTGATTAAGTCATTAAATAAGCTTACATGCATCATATTAAAATAAAAACAGCTATAACAACTGTAAAATTTACAGATGTTACCAAATTGCACTGTTTTTATTTTCCTTTTTTTGCACCATTTTTCAGATTTTTTTCCTGCTTTGGTGGTGGAAAAGGGTGACTTTTACAAAACATGGTAACAAAAGATGGTTTATTAAGTATTTAAAAAAATGTAACAGGGAAAAACGGGAAAAACTGACAAAAGACAAAAGACAAAGAGCAGACATCCAATTATTTTACATCAGAGCTTTTATTTCTTTTTTTCAAGTTGACAATATAGCTGTTTTTTTTTAAATTTGGTTTATCATACTTGTTACTTGTTCTTGTATTTTTGTTATTGTAATGTATTTTACTTACCCTGTTTTTTTACAGTATAATTAATATTTTGTATTTTGAGACTTTAAATCAGTAGCAGCATTAAATAAATGCATTAATGAAGAGTGACTCCCACATGGAGGCTGCAGTAAAACTCTTCCTGCTCTAAAGTTTCCACCTCAGACCAGCTGCCTCTGCTGCATGGTTAATGTGTTTATAAAGATTATTAATTAATTATAGCACATACTGTCATGGCTTGTTTTGATGAATTAAACATGTGGCTCGACTCCCACTGATAAAATTGAATCAATATCATCACTATCAATATGTGTGTGAGTATTGAATACAAATAAACAAAAAGCTGATCAATAGGACAGCACTTCAGACTCTGACTGATGACTTATGGATTATTTTTGTTTACTCGTGGAGCTGAAATAATAAAAAAACAGAAGTCAGAAGGGATCAAGCAATCAGGCGAAGGACAAAGGCATGGAAAAAAAGATCCTGTTCCTTTAATTAAATTTGAAAATAATAAGTCAATAATAAAATTATCAACTTCATTTGGTAGAAAATAAGCAAACCCTAGTCCCACACTAAAAGAAGTTTACCCAACAAAAAGATCTAAAGGTATACTTTAACATAATCAACAGACCAAACCTGAGTGGGTTTAAATAGACAACGGACTGGTCCAACATAAATACAAAGGGGGGAAATAAGGTGCAGACAAACTAAACATCTAACAAACTAAAAAACAGAAACAACATCAAATTATCAAAACAAATGATCCACATAAAAAATATATTGTCTTAACAAACTAAAAGAACACAGACAAAAGTTTAATGCTGAATTAAAAGTCCAAGCCCCACCTCCTTCCCCCTGGATGGTCTCTTCCACTTTCTGTGGGCGGGGCTTAAAAGGCCAGCTTGGTTGGAGCAGGTAACTCAGGTGCGTCACGACCCTGCTCAGGCAGGGCCTTTCTGTGTGGACTGTGCATGCCTGGGTTCTCACCAGGCCCTCCAGCTTCCTCCTGCAGGCCAACATGCTCTGTAGGATCAGTGACTCCAAATTGCTATTATGAGTGTGAGCGTGAACGTTGTCTGTCTCTCTATGTGGCCCTGAGATTGGCTGGTGACAGGTTTAGGCTTTGGCTGGGATGTCCCAGCCCTCAGCAAGCTAAAAGGGAAAGTGGAGTAGATGATGGATTTACCATAAAGCTGAAAACTCATCTACAGGCTCATAGCATCGTGGCCACAGACGCAGGAGTAATCATCCTTCTGTGCTCAGATCAGACTTTACAGAACATTCAAACAGTCAGAGGCCTCACTGATATTATTTAATTTTAAGTTCATGGAGGCAGTAGCTAAAATCCCTCTTCAATATCCAGGGACACAATAAACAGTAAAATTATTGGGGGGACTTTGAAATAAATGTTATATTTTTGCTGTGTTGTTTTGATACTTTCTTGAATGTCTTGCATAGTTATATTAAACAATAACTGTAAGTCATTGTTCCTTCTTAGTCCATATCCTACCTGTTGTAGGTTTGAACTACACTATATGTGACCTAACAGACTTCTTATCGCACCACTAGCAATGGTCTTATCACCACAGCAGCTTTACAAGAACTGAGAGCTCAAAAAAGAAGGAAACTAAAAGAAAAACTTTAAAGAATAACCAAACTATTCTTCAAACATATGCTTTTATTAAACTGTCAAAAAGAAAACAAAAAAAATCTGAATATATTACAAAACTTAAATTCACAAACCTTTTAAACTAAGTGTTAAATAACCTGACGTAAAAATAAAGTAAAATTGTTTTAATTGGAGGAATATAAGGAGTACTACATTCTTTTTAAATAAATAAATCTGGAATAGAAGTAAAGTAAATAAATGTTGAAAGAGACTTCTAATACAGTGATGTTTGTGTCATATATGAGAGGATGAGGATGCCAGCATGTCACCAAAAACAGATCCAAGTTTCCCTTTGTTCCAAAAGCAATTACATTTTTAAACTGACAATAAGGAACAGTTAAAATAGGTCTATCCGGTCTAGACCAGCCTGCCCATCCATAACCACATGGCTTCCTTTGCTTTTTTCTCCTCTTTGTGAATGCTTTGTTTTTTTCATGTTTTTTACTGATTTTGTTGCCAAATGTCAGTGATCCCTGCTACACCCTAATTTCCCTACGGGGACAAATAAAATAAACTAACTAACTAACGTCTGTCCTCTCTGACTGTCACAGTCTGTTGAGAGAAAAACTCTTGGCAATTCACAGATTCATAACAAACTAATCTGAAAAGATGAGCTACATATAGAGCGAATTTAGTTTTAGCTTAAAAATAAACATGCTGTTACTGTGTGCTGTGTTAGTTTAAAACATGCTGCAGACTTTGAACACAGGGGGTGAAAATTTGTTTTTCATGTTGTGCTTGTTGAACAAGTGGAATGAAAAACAACTTATCAACCATTCTGTGTTTTAATATTCTTACTTCGTCTAATCACCTCCGCTGTGTCCGCCTGCCTCTGTGTGAACAGAAACAGTTTGGACCAAACCATTGTGAGGGAGGTTAATCTTTAACAGCTAACAGCTTTGTCTGACGATGTGTTTTTAAGTAGCGTTACTTGTATTGTGCCATCAAAACATGTTACTGTACTACTAGGATTTGCACCTATGCATGTAGAAGGCATGATGACCTCTAGAAACAAACTCAAGGAGCTTTAATGAGCCTTAACAAGAGGACTGTTATTATCAATCAAACAAATCAGCTTTCGATATTATATTTTAAAATATGATATCAAGGAAAGACATTTAAGTTTTAGTCTGTTTGGAACTCAGATTTGTTCATCTCTCTGGTATTATAAAAACAGTTATGATACTGTAGATGTTCCTAAGGTATGATAAGACCTGAAAGTCACTTTCACCATGTCTTTATTTTCTTAATTTTTGTCATAAACTCTATCAAGGATGTTGAAGACAATATTTAGGAAATGTCTTTTTTGCTTAAAGGTCAGTTTATGAATGTAAAAATAGCTTTTCCTCCTCAAGAGTTCCTTGCTGTTCCAGAAAAAATGCCTCAGAGTGGAGAAATTTTTTTAAAAAAGAACAAATAGGGACATAAATGGGCAAGTTGTGAAGACAAATTGACTCAAAACTCCTAGCAAGAAACCAAGACACATGCCAAACTGAAGGCCAAGTGTATTGATGCATCAGTACTGCATTTGTTCTGCTCCCAATGACTTAGCCACTCTTTGTAAATGCTACCATCTGCTGTCAGACACATGAAACGCACCGAGTCAGGGCAAAGAGGGACGCTTCCCCCTCTGAGACTGAATATTTGAGAGGGGAAAACCTGCATCAGATGGAGGCAGCCGCTCTATTCCCCATGCAAATCCAATCCTGCTTCATATCCCAACAGGAGGAACATTCATGAGTGGAAACACCAATAATCGTTTACCATACCGGAGCAGACTGAATCAGACCACTTGGTCGTAAAGCACCTGTATGTCCAGGGGTGCTGACATGAAAAGACTTCAACTGGGCCCTACCCCAAACCAGTGAAGCACAGATTTTAAAACCACACATCTGTTGAGCAAATCTGGGCGAGTTCTTCTGTTGAAAGATGCTGTCATGTCCCCAGTGAGAGGCTCTGGGTTCAAATCCCGGACGAGCCCCCAGAACATGTTATGTCCCTGGTCTAGGGCAGTTTGCCACTCAGAAGAGCAGTTTATTTTATTACACTTGAGAGCGATGCCCAACACAATAAATCTAACATTCCTACTACATCTGATCTTAACTGTGAAAAAAACTCAATGAGAAAACAAATGACAAACCTCTTACCTAATTAAACACTAAGAAAAACACGAGAAAAAAAACAGTTAATAAAATAAAATGGCTTCTCCCTCCTATCATCTGCTTTCTTTCTTCACACAAAGTTTTTCCGACCGACCGCGGCTCTTTGTTCGGAGCAGGAAAGTGACAGAGTTAGGGGGCGGGGCTTAACCCAGCTTCTTAAGAAGGAGACGTCGCTCTGTACCGGAGAGCCAATCTTCATTCTCCACCTGTACTGTTTGCAACAAGACTCACACATGTACTCACACAGTGGAGACAGATATATAGATACATAACAAAACAAACATTTTACTTCAAAAAACATGACGAGGGTCATGACAGATGCAACTAAGCTTCAAACGGGTCTAAAAACAAGGAATAGATGGTTAATTAAAGTATGTAGAGTCTGTAAAGGTGACACAGAAAGAAGGGCGGCCTAAAACGATCATATCGGATGATTTTCATTGCATTTACATGGGAACTCTATGCAGATTGCCCAAATCCATAAACTTTTGAAACAAGGCTCCAGAGTGGAGAGTTTTCTAAACACTCCTCATTCAGCTCCGCGTTAGAGCATGACACGGGAGCGGATTTTCACTCCTGTCCCGTCCCACTCCCAGAGAAAAAATCCTGTTCCATCCCAATCCCAGGCAGGAGAGAAAAAAAAAAAATCCTGTCGTGTCCCACTCCCGTAGAATGACTCCCACTCCTGTCCCGTTCCCGTTTGAATAAAACCAAACATGTTAAAAAAAGTTTCATTTTTTTATTTTAGGTAAAAGTTCAGTGCGTATAAAAGGCCTTGTCTTTAAGTTTCACATGCCTGACATTCGGTCGGTGTAAACAGCTCTCTTTTCGACGTGTCGTCTTCTCCCTCCAGTTTCTCCTGTTTCGTTTTGTATGTTTGTCGCCGGCAGCCACTCCAAGTCGCTTTTCATTTCCGGTGGTGACAGGAAGTCAAAACGCTTTTGTAGTTCTTTTGTGTTGCTAGCGTGGTCAATAGTGTTTGCTCTTACTAAGAGATGACTACAAAAATGGACACATCTGTTTATATGGTTGTTTAACTTGGCTGAAAATGATCATCTATTAATGTCGCTCCCGCTCCCGTTGCTTTTTTTCCCGTCCCGTCCCGATCACGGGATTAATTAAAAAATGACTCCCATCCTGTGGGATTCCCGGGGGAATCATGTGACCCACAGGGATTCCCAAAAAATGTCATCCTCTACTCCGTGTAAACCAGAGTTTCAGGGTGAAACAGACATCACCGCATGGTCAGTACTCTTTCACATGAAGGCTGTGCACACACACCAGGAACAACAACAGCTTCATCGCTAAAGAGTTACATGTGCTGATAATGTAACGCCTGATAACGTACCAAAATTTGCACTCTTCTCAATGAAAAATGTAACCAAACCTGATAATGTAATAATTTAACCAATAGAGTTGTAAAAATATCCTGACTGATATTGTATTAAAATTTTAACTGGTATTGTAATACCTTATGACATTTTTAGGAATTTATCAGTAAACTTCCTATAGAGCTGACTTTACAGGTTAATCTCATAATATACAAAAAAAAATCCCAAAAATGCCATAAGGTATTACTGTACCAGTCAGGATATTTTATTACATTATTGGTTAAGTTTTATTACATTCTTGATTGAGTTAAGTGCAAATTTTGTTACACTCTCAGGCGTTATTACATTATCGGTTACTGTTCTCGGTTTGTTATCCAATCAAAACTATCCACACAAAAGAAAAGAAACTCCTGAGTCTTTGTGCGTCCACTCACCATTGTTGTTTGTGAAGTTTTCTTTTTTGTACGTATGTTGTAGCAGCGCTGTTTCTCTGCAGACCTACACCGCCCTCTACTGGACTGGCATGCACACTACAGTGTTTTCATTCGTCTCCAGCGTCTCCGTCTGAACGTGAATCGACTTTGAATACGCAAAGGAAAAATCTTGATTTTAAGTCACAGAGTGCCCATGTAAACGTAGCCTAAATTGCCCTTAGGTATATGAGTGTGAATGGTTGTCATCACTCTGTCTGGGTCTGCTGTCAGCTGGCGACCGGTTCAGAGTGTACCATGTTTCTTGCCCAATGTCAGCTGGGACAGGCTCCAGCTCTCTGCAGCACTGGGTTAACCCTTTCATGCACAAGTATTTTAATCACAAAGGAGTTCTTCTTTAATATGTTTGTTTTTACTTACAAACACGTTAAATTCATGGTCATTTTTTAATGTTATATTTTGTAGGAGTCAGCAGGATAAATGGTAATTTTTTGGAACTTAATAAAAATCCACAAACACATTTCTTTGACAAACTTTTAGAGTACATAGAAGAAAAAGTCAAATCTGTGGTATCTGTATTATTGCTGTTCAATCAAACTTGTTAATGACACCAAAATTTAAAATGAAAATACAAAATTAGGTGAAAAATGAAAAGTGGCATCACACCCAATTTGTCCATTGTTGGATAGTTTGGATTTATGATGCCATATCTCGATATGATAAAAATGTTCAAAGATAATATTTTTATGAAACTACTTGACAGGTACTGCACCTAAAGGGTATAACATTTATTCCAAATATCTGTCTACTGTGGTGGACACCATGCATGAAAGGGTTAATCATGCACATTTTCTGCCATATTTACTTGTCACAAGGTCCCATTTACAAAGTATTTTGCAATATTCATCTTCAGGCACCAACATTTTTGCAGTTTACTCTTGTTTTGTGTCTGACAGTGAAGCTAAGCTGTCAGTGTCTCCATCTCTGCTGCTCAGAAGATCATTTTCATCCTGATGATGTTTGAGACCAGCGAAAGCCCCTGACAGGTGATAACCCGCCCCTAAACCCCAATACTGTTACTGAAATACACCAGTAATGCCTTGATGTAAAAAATTTGGTCACCCCTGGCTTAAAGGCATTTGCCGCTGTAATCAAAATGTCTTTATTCATTCAACTGTTTCAGGGGGCAGTGGGCTGCATTTGGCCATTGGGCCATAGTTTGGACACCCCTGCCCTAAGCCCCATTTCCACCAAGTGGTGCGGTATGGATCGGCACGGTTTGGCTCAGGCCAGATCGGTAAAGCCTGATCCTGTTTGCGTTTCCACAGGCAACTGAACCCGACTTGGTAGGCGGCATATAAGCCAAATGCCGATAGCATGACGTCATACACAGTGTACCCTGGTAATAAATACAGTTTTGAGGAAGTTACTTTTAAAAAGTAGTGTTTGCTTGTTACTCGTTACTTCTAAAAAAAAGCAAGTTGTTACTTTACTTAGTTACCCTCCATGAAAAGTTACTTTTCACGTTACTTTTACGTTGCTCGATTTTGGACAGAACCCCATATCTGTTCCTAAATATGAAAGCCTACAAAAAGTTCTACTACAGAGAACATAACAGTTATTTCATTTGTGCTCTTTATTTTACAAAATCATGTCCCATACCCTGTGGAATCAGAGCTCCTGTCCAGAGTTCCCACATTTTGCTTCTGAAATAAGAAACCTGGTCGATAAAAACAAGCTCAAAATAGGCAACCTCCAGTTATTTCCTTTCCTAATGTGATAGATTACTTTTTAAAAAGAGAAATCTATACAAAGTGTGTTAATTTTCATCTACATTTCAATATCACAGTGCCAAGCATCTATTCAAGAAAAGAACGTCACTTATAATAAGCAGACCTGGCAACTTTGGCTCTGGAGCATGCTCCATGTGCGTGAGTGTGTTTGGGGGCGTGCACGATAACCAGGAAATGAGGAAGTGGACAAACTGCCTACTGCAGTCGTGTTTGGTTTTATTGTTAGGAGCTGGAAGATAATCAGGGGGATTCACACAGACAGAAGAGCCCCAAGACCAAACTTCACGTTTAGAAACAAGACCAAAAATTGGATTCATAATAATATCTATTTTAGTTCAGTAGTTATTCACAAAAATCACATTCTTCATCATGTCGGCCAGACGCTGATCCAGATCAACACCAAAATTGAATCAGTTCTTCCTTTTTCCATGCTGAACATTTCCTAAAAATTTCATCCAAATCCATCCATAACTTTTTGAGTTATTTTGTTCACAGACAGACAAACAAACTCTCCCGAAAACATAACCTCCTTGGCAGAGGTAAACATTCCTTCTATATCTAATCTTACCTGTGAAAAAAAACTCAATGAGGAAACAAATGACAAACCTTTTACCGAGGACTGATTCAACTCCAAATCCTCAGCACAATGTTTATGTTTTACACTACACCAAGTCATGTCTCCGTCAGCAGGAAGAAAACTTCACGTTAAGAAACAAGACCAAAAAAACACGACCCGCGGCCGTGACTCACGAGATTTACGCCCCTTAGACGCTTACAATGAGTGGACTTGACAACGCTGCTCGTGTTTATGCGAGCAGCAGAGAAGGCAGCTTCAGTGTCAGATCTGTCTGTGGTAAAAGTGACGTTGCACCGCATTAACAAAGAAACTACGTTTTGTTACCACATTCTCTGTAGTAGTGAGTTACTTTACTTTTTATTCAAAAAAGTAGTTACGCGTTACACACAACACTGATTAAATACAACGAAGAAGAAAACACAACACAGTAAACACAGAGCAACGATGGAAGACATCCAGCAATTCTTCTTTTTTGTGATCAGCATGTGGCTTTTTGTCACGAAGCCCAACTAAGCTTTGTTTCAGAGAAGGCTGTGTGAGAGTTATCTTCACAAAGATGAGTGGAGATTTAAACATGGCGGGGTTATGTGACGTCTCCTTCGACCAATCAACGGACTGCAGTGTTTCTAGCTCCACCTTCTAGGGTTGGATCAGTATGCTTGGCACCCCAACAGAAGGGTCCCAAAAAGTAGGACGGTACTGTTCGCTAATGGCCCTTTTCCATTAGCCCTACACTACTCCACTCAACTCTACCCGGCTCTACTCTACTCGCCTTGTGCTGCTTTTCCATTAGCCCCAGTCGCCTGCCCAACAGGGTGCAGTGTCGCTTTAAACAGCTGAGCGGCTCTGCGGTGACGTCATTTTGACTGCAACACAACAATCTGTGGCTTTTTGTCACAAAGTGAGTAAAAAAGGAAAGCAGAAGAAGGCTGCAGGTGGTAAGAAGAAATACCCCTTGAGAAGCACAGGAGAGTTTTGGAAGCTATACAACAGAATGAAGCCGAGGACGAGAGCAATCCAGCTGCAAAGAAAAGACGTATGAGGGTAAGCTAATGGTAGCTACCACTAGCATGCTAGGTTGTCGCGCTCATGACTCATCAATGTCGACATTGTCTGACCAATCAGTAGCCGGCAGTCGGTGATGTCATCTTTAGTATGGACTCAGCTCGCTTGGAACCAGAGCGGAGTAGGTACTAAAACTAGCTTGTTTTAGGAGGTACCAGGCTAGTGGAAACACGCTGCTAACCGAGTAGGCCGAGTAGAGTAGGGCCAAGACGTGCTAGTGGAAAAGGACCATTATAAGGGGTCCTGTACCGGTTTTAGGCTATGGAAAAGCTGCAAAAAGCGAGCCATATTGGGACGAACTGAACTGAACCCTCTGGTGGAAACGGGGCCCTTGACTCTTGATCATCTTGGCATCTTAACAAACAACAAGCGTGCCCCACACTCCGTGACTGTGTGAATCCTCCTCAAACAGAATAAAGAAATGAAGCTGAGAGCCAGAGGTGGCGTCCATGAGACATTCGAGTGCTCCAGAGCTAATCCACAACACGCTCAGCGCCGTGATGTCACTGCCCTGCATCCCCTTACACTGATTTCCACACTTCCTTGGCAGTCATGTAAATAGCTCGACTTAATCCCTGTCTCCAGGGGACTTTTGATCAAACGGGGCTCAGTGTAGCAGCCTGTCATCACCCGGGCCGATAGAGTAATCCTTCATGTGATCCTGGGACTGTGAGAGTGGGGGCAGCAGACCACACCCTCCTCAGGCTTAGTCTGCACTCCCACAAAACTGAAGGCTAGAGTAAATATTTCCACAACAAACTGTCAGTGTGTGTAATCCCCTCTAATGAAATGCATGCCCCGGTGTAAACCTTGTCTGTTGTGCAATTAATGTGCTGATGCTCGCTCAGTTTGCTGATCACTGGCTCGTTATCATCCACCAATGTGTCACAGTAAAACCGATAATGAGTGAAGTAGAAGCACGGCCAGGTGATGATTGTGTCGTTAGAGCTGGATCTGATTAGAGTGTCAAACTCTGCATGGATCCGAGAAGGAGAGGAGAGAACAGAGAGAGACAAGGCTGCAGTGGAATAGTCCTTTTTGCTCAGGAAGGTTCCTAACGGAGTGAAATGATCTGAAGTAGTTCCTGATCAGAGCTGTTGGAATAGTCTAAATGCTTAGGAAAGGAGGCTCAATGCTTCCTTTATTATCTCCTTTAGCATAGGACACATCAGACCATCCTTTAGCAAAGGAGAGGAGATTATTCTGTCCCACAATTCTCTGCAGCAGCAGCTTTTATAAACTGCGTGTTATCAGACTGATTCTGCTGTTCATCCTTTCTAAAGTTTACCAAAACCTGCCTTAACTTTCCAGCAGTCTGATTCTCTGAAGAGAGCAGGATATGAGACATTTGATGTTGATTCTGTTTTAAACTTGGTTCAATATGAATCATTTGTACTCTATTAGATTGTGGTCTTAACAGTTTGTGCCTGTCTTTCCTTCAGTTCATTTATTTTCATGCACTGATTGGTGTTCATGTTGATAATGAGAGGACAGATTTATTTACATCCTCACTTCAACATCGGTTAATCAGACCTCATTTTTACCGGGTTGTTCATGTTCAAATTGTCTAAAGGAACAACATTGTCATGATACACCGGCTCTTCTAAGATGAGCCTTTTGTAGTCCATCTTCAGAAAATTGTAGTTTGACCACAGCAGTAACATCCGCCATCACATGATGACGTAGCGTAGAGAAAGTGTAGTCGGATTCTCTCTGCATGACAGTTTTCCTTTCCTAAGTCCTTCTGAAGTCTCCTTTCTCCTTTCCTTAACCTCATGACGTTTTCCATCAGGGTTAAGGAAAAGTGGTTAGGAAAGGACTTAGTAGACGACTATTCGACTGCAGCCAAGTTCTCTGCCCTGAAGTAGATCCAGAGGTTACAAGAAGTCAGAGTCTTGCTGAAGACTTTTTCACACAGGGCTCTCAAGTTCTACGATGGAGGATTAGTGCCCAATAAAAACAAACAAACAAAAAAAGTAATGTTACAAATCTCGAAAATTTACGAGAATAAAGTTTATTCTTGTAAATTTATACGATTATTCTGGTAACTTTACGACTTTATTCTCGTAAAGTTATGAGATTATTCTCATAACTTAACGACTTTATTCTCGTAAATTATTCAGATTATTCTTGTAACTGTACGACTTTATTCTCATAAATTTATGAGAATATTCTCATAACTTTACGACTTTATTCTCCTAACGTAACTTTTTTTTTGTTTTTAACGTGGACCTAATCCGCCGTCATACAAGTTCTGATCTCAGGTCAGAGTGAGGTTTTTGCTCACTGTGCAGAACTATGGTACAATAGTTTATAAAGGAATATAAGGATTCAAATTTCGAGTCAGTCATCAACCACCTGCGCTTGTTGTATTTTAAAATAAAATTGGGTTAATTAGTAGTCCGGTGTTTTATTTGCCCCCACAGTTACCTAGTGGATCTTGTTGTTACTTTGTGTTTCTCGTATATCTTATCAAGTAAGAATGTTACAAAATAGTATGACTAACTGTTGTTAATTAATTGTTATTTCCTCCTACATTTGCTTTTCCACACTAAAAATGTGCAATTTTGATTTTAATTATAGCCAGCATTGTCTTGTTTCTTTGTAGAACTATAAACTTAAGTAACTTAAAGAGGCTGTGAGGAGTTTCTAAGTAATTACAAAAAAGTCTCCCTTTTAGATATATGCCTGATGGAAATACACACTTTAAGATGAGTTTAATAGCATCTAAACAGGTTATCTATAAATGCTATTCCTTAGCTTCGTGGTCGGGTCGGACAGGACTGGACTGGCCTGGATACTCAACTTCAGGAACAAGACAATTAAAACTAGAGCAAATTTATATTATTCAGACACGTCTTAGAGCACCGGGCTGTAAGTAGCCATACATAGCCGGCTACAACTACAATACTAAGTTTTTTCAAAAATTGCTTGTTGTCACACATCAAAAACTACCACTACGTAACTAGAAAGAGATACATTACCTCGTGGCTTTGCATCCTGTAAGTTGTTGAAAAAAGAAGTTGTAAATCAATGCAGAGTTCTGAGGAAGGTCTGAGCTGCATTCATTAGCATCACAACAAACACACGCTTTGGCTTGGGTCACGTCTTTTGGTGTGTTCCAGTTGTAGTCAGAAGTAGGAATTTCCGAGTTCTGAGTAGGAAACTGCAACTGGAACGTCCCCCGAAGTCTGAATTTCCTACTGGGAACTCGGTGAAACCTCGCCACCCCCGAGTTGACAATGGAAGATGGATGCCCCCAGTGTGAACAGTTATTTAGCTCCTGTAATAATCCATTTATTGTCACTTCTGACTGGGGTGTGTCGCTCTAGATCAGCTGTATACATAGTATTGTTAGACTTATATTTACAAAAATGCTGCCATAGTGATAATCACATTCTTCATGTGATATTTGTGAACAACAACACAGGGCGTGCTAACAACAGCTAACAATAGCCTGGTAGATCGACATGTTTTTTTCAGACTTCAACTGGAACACCGATAAGTCGGAGATGATGTCACTCCCAGTTCCGAGGTTACTGGAACGCAGCATTATGACAGTCGCCACGCGTGCTCATGGTAGCAGAGTCTTTATGTCGCCGGTAATAGATTCTCCTCATAGCACCTTTAATGTGATGCTTCCACTGTAAAAGCTCCTTCAGATGCCTTGTTGTTAGAGCTTAACGTTGAAATCTGGATTCCTTCTTATAAATGAAGTTTCCATTTTGTCAAAAAAATGACTTTTTTTTTGGTACTGAATTGTTTATTTATTAAATTTTTATTTGATATTATAAGCAGAAGCTCATGAATGATTTCATTAAAGTTAGTTTTCCAGCTTGTCTGATCATGCCTCACTGGCACAGCGCCTCCTGCTGGACGATGAGAGCAAAGATGCTGAGTTCATCCTTACAGACTGTTGTGTTGAGACAACCAACCAGAGGCAGAGCATGACATGAACAACCCACCAGGAACTTTACAGGTAAAGCAGGACAGTGGTGATAAGAGAAAGTAGAGTTACATGGTGCCCACCCTCCCGTTCAGAGGCATGAACACACATTTATACAAACCCTCTGACAACTTTGCTTTTGGGATCACAGGCAGAGAGCTTCAGGAGGAGAAGCCTCTTCTTGCTTGAGGTTTCATATTGACACCTTCAGTCCTCCAGGTTTTGAGGACACAATGGACCTCATTCACAAAATGAGTAGGCCAGGGTCAGCTCCTCAGAACACATAACAACACACACTTTTTGAACATAATGCATCTACGAATGCAGTTTAATTAAATCTAAATGTATGGGGAGGAGCCTCAATCTAATTATTAAAATGCTTTCTTTTCAAATGAATTAACTAGAGAATAAATAATCATGAAACTGGCACCATTTGACCCGTATTATCTTTACATTTTTACTCAATTTCAGATTTGTTTTAAAAATACTCCTCATTATGCAGATAAAAGTGCATCCAGGTATGTATTCAAAACTAAAAGAAAGATCTTGCAGTCAAGCTGCTGTCTGTTGGTGGCCTCTTAAAACAAATCTGTATTTTTGGGATGACTCAGGCTGCAGACTTTATTATCAATTTCTTATCATTTATATACAGTGGTGGACAAAGTACTCAATGCCAGTACTCAAGTCAAAGTATAGATACTCTTGTTCAAATACTACTCCAATACAAGTGAAAGTTGCTCAGTCAAATTTTTACTTAAGTACTGGAGTACCTGCTTTTGAAAATACTCAAGTATTAAAAGTACATTTCCCCGTTGACCTTACAGAACGTAATGACTGAAACAATCTACTGAATGCACTGACCTGCTTATAGATCA
This sequence comes from Scarus forsteni, assembly GCA_036419115.1. Lineage (NCBI taxonomy): Eukaryota > Metazoa > Chordata > Actinopteri > Labriformes > Labridae > Scarus > Scarus forsteni. Next base: position 1,290,053 of record JAZDUH010000358.1, on the reverse strand, counting down.
TGGAGAATAAAGAGTTTTAAAATATGCTACAAAGTACATGGAAGTGTTCTGACACAGGTACAACCACACAGTGCAACAAAAGACAAAAAACAAACTGCAGTGCTCGTTTGTCTCTCTGTAAAGATTTCATTAATTAATTACCAAACATTTTAAGACAGTGAAATATCACTAACTAGGGGTGTCCCAATACAACTGTCACACCTCCAATACAATACTGATATTGCAGCCAGAGTATTGGCCAATACTGATATCAATCTGATATGATATCAGCAGGAATCAAACAGACTTTTGTTCCTTATTTTGTAGTATTGACTGTAAGAAAAGGCTTGATCAAGTGAGATTATTCAAACAGAGAACAGAAGTCAGCAATAGTGAGTAAAACTAAACAATTTGTTATTAATCAATAGGTTAAATAGATTCAACTTTACACATACTACAGTTAAAATAAAATAAATAAAAAATAAATTTGAAGCCCCTGAAAAATAACCTAAACAAGTCCAATAAAAAACAAAAACATGTATTTTTAAATTGCAAAATAACCACTGTGTTTACTTAAAACATAGGCATATTCTACACCTGAATTAAATAAAAAATAAATCAGAATGAACTGCTTGTATCGGAGATTTCAGAGGCAGGCCCGATGGCAGTAGCGCATGTGCATCTTCTTCTTCTTCTTTGTTGTTTAACTCAAAAGTGCATTACTGCCACCAACTGGACTGGAGTGTGGAACAGGATGCACGAAGTAAAGATAACACCACTTGAACAAATCACATTTTAGAAGAGAAAATAAATTTCATCCACTGACTTCATACCTGTACCTAAAAGTAACGAGTGACGAGGACATTTATAGAAATGTAGTGGAGTTAAAAGGAGAATATTTGTCTTTTAAATGTAGTGAAGTAAAAGTCATAAGTTCCAAAAAGAAAAAAAACTCAAGTAAAGTACAGATACTCAGAAAATGTACTTAAGGACAGTCCTCAAGTAAATCTACTTCGTTACTGTCCACCTCTGTTTATGGCACAGCCACACTTGACTAAACACTTGACTTGGTTTTTAGCCTAGAACATGACAATGCATAAATCTGAATATAAGTTTGACTAATATTAAAGACAAAACTGTTAAAAACACTCCCACCAATTGTAACATAAAGCTGCACGCCTGTTCCCAAAGATGACTGTTTAAGTGTTGCCCTGCTGCAAGGGCATGGTTTACATCCATGAAAGTGTAAATATGGCAGATCTGGTTTTGCTGGGAGATATTTCTGCCTGTGTGTTCAGGAGCCTTGGGTCCATGTCAGGATAACACACGAGGCTGCACCAAAACACTCTAACATGAGCTTAAGGGCATGTAAATCATATTTGTTCAGGCTGATCCCGTTCATATGCTTCAGAAATTCTACAATAGAGGGCTAAGTCTTTCATGCATGAATTATTTAATCACAAAGGAAAACTGTTTCAATGGATTTTTTTAAACTTTCCAATAAGTTAAAAATCATGTTGATTTTTTTCCATGTTATATTTTGAGGGAGTTATGCATCTGTACAGTGGGCACCATGCATTAACAGCATGAATAGAAATTAAGTGGAACTTAATAAAAATCCACAAACACGTCTTTGACAAACATTTATTAAGAGCAAAATCTTTATTGTATGAGTTATTGCTGTTTAATCAAACTATGCATTTGTGAATTACACTAAAATGTAAAATAAACATACAAAAATATGTGAAATCTGAGCACAGAACCTTTGGCAGCTACTTTAGATTTAAGATGCAATATCTCCATATGGTAAAAATGTGCAATAATATTATCTTTATGAAACTTAAGACAATGGTTTTTAGTATTTTTCACCGGCTAGTTGGACATGGTACTTCAACCTAAAGGGTATAAATGTTATTCCATATATTTATCCACTGTGGTGAGCAACATGCATGAAAGGGTTAAGATGGAGTGAACGTCTTAGACAGGTCAAAACAGAAATAAAGAGCCACAAGTATCTCTTTCTCCACCTTTACACTCTGCGTGGCTTAGTGACGCTATGTTCTTCTTACAGCTTGAAAAAATCAAATGCACTCTTAAAGGGGCAACAAACACCTTCTACCTTCACCTGACGTACCTTTGAAATCTACCTGTGCTGCCATCAGATCAACATCAACAGCTCAGTTGGTGGGAAAAAAAAGGTTGGACAAATTATCTGATGTGTTTTCACAGCAGCTTCAGTTTGTGGTTTTAAAGAACCAAACAGAACAAAGGGTAGTAAATTTGCCCACAGTGTTTTTCTGATCTTTTAAAAAAATTAAATCACATTTTCAAATTAGAATTGTAGAATTAAGTTTCCTCACCAAAATGTTCTCACTCTCTGATGTACAGTGAAAGTTAAATTAGTTCTAATATCACCCCTTTGTGGCAGAAAAAGCCACAGAGACCCAGGGGTGGAGTAATGTTTTACCTGATGATCAGTGTTGGGCAAGTTACTTTAAAAATGTAACGCATTATTTATTACATGTTACTGTCATTTCAAAGTAATTAGTTACATTATAATATTACTGTATTTGAAATGTAAGGCATTACTCTATCATCACAGAGTCCGCGATCATATCATATATCATATAATAGGATGTATAAGCGGTCATTATTCCAGCTGTTTCCTTTTCACTCACTTATCAACCACAAAACACTGCAGCTGATGATACAGCAGCATCATCTGTGAGTTTACTGCGGTCCGTCTAGGTGGAACTAATGTCCTCACTGACTAATGTTTCCACATGGACATGGATTGTTACTCTGTAGTCCGGATGAATAACTGTCTGTCTAGGGTACCACCACACGTGCACACACCGCTGATTGATCAACTTTTTTTACTTTCACATTGCGTGACAAGCTATGTGGTAGTGTGAAAAGCGGCTGTCGCATCGCGGGAGGGTTAGCCCCGCCCCATCGCGGCTGTACATTGACTTTGCATGGAGAGTGATCGCCGAGGTAGTACAAGTAGCGTCCAGTGTGTCCAAATGTAAGTAGTTGCAATTTTTGAAAAAAAAATACAATTTTCATGATGGTCGGCCTTGTAGAGTTTGCACAAGCACTTTTATAGGATTGTATTTGTTATTTAAGTAGATTAAATATTGATCAGAGAGTTTCATGCTAATACTGTAAAAATACCTCAGCCTTTTAGTGTTTATGTAGACAAACCTGCCTATGTTTATACTACATAATCAACCTTTATGACCCAGACTTTGACTTTAAGAGGGAAACATTTAGACAACATAAAGGCAAAACTTGATTCGTTTCATTTTCATGTCAATATGAGTTTTGTTTCTTTTAGGGAGGGAAAAATTGATTAAGATCGTAAATTGAGTGTTGTGGAAAAAAATCTGGGATTTTATTTCTAGGCCATATCGCCCAGCCCTAGTCTGTGTTAATAATCCACTTTTTAAAGTCAGTCCAGTCTTTTGAAGAGAGAGTATAAACAGCTGGTTAAAATATATTGCTGAATAAATCCTAAAAACAGACTCACAGGTGATGTGTATTTTTCCTGATATAGTCTGTAGGCATCATCATTGTTCATCTTTTTCTCTGGTGTTAAAAAAGCTAACTAAAGATTGCAAAAATCGGCAATATCGTAGAATCACAATTTAAATCAAATCAGCACCTATAAATCATAAAAAATCAAATCAGGAGAAAAGTGTATTGTCCCAGCCCTATTTATAATATTACTGTATTTGAAATGTAAGGCATTACACCATTATCACATTACTTTAAGTTCCTATTTTTATTTTATTTTATTTAACCTTTATTTAACCAGATAAAACCCACTGAGATCGGGATCTCATTTACAAGGGTGACCTGGCCAAGAGGTCAGCAGCACACGCCGTAATTATACAGGTTCATGATAAAAGTATAAGGCAATAAACAGCAAATCACAACAATAAATACGGCAAGGTACTAACTAAATAAGTTTAGGGAACTGTAATAATTTAAATATAAATAACACAGGTATTGCTCATAGGATTTAAAAAATGCACAGTGAAAGTGCTGCAGTTTAATGAACAGTAACAAATTAAAAACACAAGCATTGTTCAGAAGGGTCTCGCTGTCTTTAAAGTTCCTCTGGTCAAAATAACAGAAATATGGATTTGTCATTCTAAATGTAGCTCATTAAAAAGCTCATTACACATCCAGTGAAGGTGATGTGGTGTCTATCTGACTGAGTTCAGCTTAAGGCTAAAAACAGGAGAATATAACAGACACATTGATGCTCATGGCACAATACAAGAAACCATCAGAGCAAAAACAGACAGAAACTGTGTTAGAGAGACTGTAACGTTAGGACTAGAGGAGGACTTTTCTCCTCTGATGATCTCACAGAGTATTTGGAGAATTTATATTTAAACAAACAAACAAAAACTCTTCATTTCAGGTTAAATTAAAAATGTATTGTAACTTGCACCACTGACATTTGTACAGAGTAAAATATTACAGGTTTTTATTTGTAATTCCTAACATTAGCCTACTACATTACAGGATAAAGGAATGCGTCACAGTAATCAGATTACTTTTGTAATGCATTACTCCAAACACTGCTAAGAAGACTCATATTTTCAAAGTCATGTTGGTTCCAGACAGGCTGGTCTGAGTATTTCATAAGCCACAATCTAAGGGGATTTTCACATGAAACCATCTCTGAGGCTGACAAAAAATGGTCCAAAAAGAGAAAGAATCCATTTAGTGAGAGTGTTCTTGGCACTATTGTTCAGAAATGTAGAGTAATACATATATGAGTAATATAAAGCTTTACTACCTCCGCCGAGGAGGTTATGTTTTTGTTTGTTTGTTTGTTGTTTAGTAGAAGGATTACACAAAAAGTACTTTTGCTGAAATTTTCAAGAGATGTTGGTCATGGCCCAACTTAGAAATAAATAGATTTTGGTGGTGATCCAGGTAACCTCCATTAGAGAATAATCTTTTTTTTTTCCAATAATAATCTCACTAATAAAAATATAAACATGATTCTGAGTGCCAGTTGTGGATTATCAGGGTCATGAATCACATTATGATGGTAATGTTATCATGGAACTATTGCTTATATGGAACAGGAATACTATTTAGTTAGTTAGTTAGTTAGTTAGTTAGTTAGTTAGTTAGTTAGTGTTTTATTAATTTCATTCATATATCTGAAATAAAACATTTTCATACAAGCATATAATTGAATGAAAAGGAACAGAAAGAAGAACAATCTTATATTATCTGCCCTTTTTAGACACTTAAAAAATATTTTGAAAACAACAAAACAACAAAAACACAATGATCAACATAATTTGTAACAACAATAATAATAAAATAAAACAGCTGTCATCAACACTGCTGCTCTCAGATTCTTTTGATTCTCAATGACAACAACCACCAAAATAATACTAATAATTATAATGTTTGAGAGATTACATCAATTACAATCATGGTTATGGTACTTACTTTGCAAACTGCCATTTAATGTTCTTTTAGGTGTAAATGTTGATATGGATTGTTTAATATCTTTGGTTAGATTATTCCATAAATTAACCCCTTTAACAGAAACACAACAACCCATCATTATTGTCCTAAATTTCGTTTTTTTTATCTCTATTCCTCTTAAATTATAATTACTCTCTCTTTTTTCAAATCTTTTCTGAAGATTAATGGGTAACAATCTTTTATGTGATTGAATATAAATTGCAAGATACAATAATCTACTAAATCATAACATTTCAACACTTTTAACTGAAGAAATAATGAGTTGGTTGGATCTCTACATTGTTTTCTAATAATTAATCGAATAACTCTTATTTGAAAAAAAAAAAAAAAAAAAAGATGTTGAAAATGTTTTTCAGGCATTTCCCCAAACTTCAACACAGTTGGTGAATTTGTATTTAAACAAAAACATTCTTCATTTCAGGCTGTTTGTACTGGGTAAAAATATTACCTTTTTTGTATTGCCTTACATTACTACGTTACAGTAAAGAGGATCACAGTAATCACATTACTTTCGTGATGCATTACTCCAACACTGCTGACGGTGCACTCTGCCCGGTTGTGGGCTGTTCAGGCCTCAGCCCCGGCCTGTAGTTTCCGGGCTGCGGGGCGCGCTGTCCTTCCAGACCGGCAGGGGGCGGCAGAGCGCCCGCTGCAGAGCTTCAAGCCGCTGGCTCGGTGCAGAAGGTGCGGCAGAGGAAACACAAACGGCAGAGCGACGGCGCTAGCTGAGGGCTAGTGCGCTTTACATTTATTTTAGCCGCCGTTTCTTCGCTAATTTCCACTTTGGATGAGCCCTTTTTTAACAGGGATGCCCGAGTAGTTTAGCAGAGACCCGAAAAGCCAAAGCAGAAGCGGGCTCGTCTCCAGCCGAAGCCGGAATCAGGCGAAGCTAACGGCGGATAGCACTGCCAGGACAGCTAGCGGGCTAGCTTTCACAAGTGTGTCAGCGCCGAGACCGATTTAACTCAAGGAGTTTTTTTACATTTACACATCACGATGGCTGATGTGGACAAGCTCAACATAGACAGCATCATCCAGCGCCTGTTAGAAGGTAAGAAAAGCCTGAAGTCGTCTTTTAGAGTGTCTGTTTGTCGGTGTGACGTTATGACAGACCGTGTTTACATGCCCCACATACCTGAAGACAGCAGCCTGTCTCCAACATCCAACAGCTAACTGAAAAACAACAGAGTCAGGCCACGAAAGATCTAAAAATACAGAGAAATGATCTATAAATACAGAGTTAGAGGAAGAGGATGAGCTCACTGTTACAGGGGAAACTGAGCTATCATCAGAGATATTAATGAACTCTTTATTTATGGAGCTTCAGTAATCATAACCACCATTATCACCAAGTTATTTTTAACTACCTTAAACTTACATTTTACTGAGGCGATGGACCTAACATAGATACTTAAATAGACTTTCTGGACCTCAGACTGTGAAATAGTTTTGTTGAGGTTAAAGAGGAAGACATGAACAATATGACAGTAACTAGAAAAGCCACAGTCCTCACCCATGTTGTTATTTTCATCATAAATATTAGTCCTACCTTTATTTCATCTAAATATTTAGATTCCTTGACCATGAAAACATACCATTACCAACTGGATTCATAATGATATCTATTTTAGTTCAGTAGTTATTCACCAAAATCACACTTTTCATCATGGTGGTTTTCTTCTGGATCTATCTCCAAAGTTTTTGAAGATTCAACAAATCTGTTTTTATTTTATTCTTTGCTATGACAAAAATTCCAAGGATATCCAAAAATTTCTTGTTCTGGATCAGAGAATCTGGAATTTTTCCAGGATCCAGATCAGTCTGTGATATCTTGTAGAACCTGTTGGAAACTTGTCCTGTATGTTTTTTTCCAAATGTCCTGACTGTTTTTGGTGGAGTATTATGCACAAATGCTGAAAATGGTCCTATCTCGCAGTGTTAAAGAATCCTTAAAATGATTCCAGGATCCAGACACTAATCCGGACAGTTCCTCAAAATTAAGTCAAAATCCGTCCAAAACTTTTTGAATTATGTTGCTAACAGAGAAACAAACAAATCAGATGCTGGCAATAACATAACCTCCCTGGCGACGGTAATAATAATAATAATTACAACAACAACAACAGCAACAGCATCAACAACAACAACAACAACAACAATAATAATAATAAGCACATAAGTAAACATATTTGTTTTTCTTCTAGAGCTGAAAGAAATATCGTAATCATATCTATATTGAGATATGAACATTTAAGATATTAATATTGAAAAAGCAACAATATAACCCACATAGATGTCTTATAAATAAAACTGCACTTTCCACATTGTTTTGTATGATGTTTGTATTTTTCTGAAAAATACTTAGTTTTCACTGAACCTGTAGTCATATTGTATCGTATCGATATCGAGATATCTGGCATGAATATCAAAATATGAAATTTTGCCCATATGGTTTAGCCCTATTTTCTTCTTAGTTTTATTATTGTGTTATTATGTTATTCTCTCCTTGCTTGGCGGTCCATGTGCAGCACTTTGGTAAACTTTTTTTTAATGTGTTATAGAAATAACTTTTTTTGGCTGTTTAGTTATTTCTCAAGTTGAATTATTAGCCACTTTCACTATTACTATTTATTAATGTATGTAAATTTTCCTTAAATGGATCTTGTTTTAAAGTGTTCATATATGTAAATCCAAATTTACAGATGCTTAGTGTCTTTGGTTTTTTAAGTATTTTATTGCTTCTTCTTTTATCAAGTTATGAAAAATGTTTTTTTGCAGATATCCGACATTAATATTTCCATACTTATTTGATAAGACACAGATGTTCATATAGTTTGTAAATAACACTAAATCTCTGCTGTTGTGTAATTTGGCTGTTTTCTCATTGTGATATTTTGTTATTAGACACAGATGAAATAATAAAAACATTTAACTCTTTCTGCGGCAGTTTGGAAAGGCAAAATTCTGGCATCATGATGCACGTGTGTAGGGATGAGAATTGAAAAGATTTTTCTGTCTATGTTGTCTTCAACAATCCAGCTCATCCAGTTATTAAACACTTCACTTTTCGATCTGTGCTGATTTTCTATGCGGGCAAAAGTTGGCCTGTAGATTATTAGTGACAACAATATCAAACACATGACACTCCTGATTTAACCCCTCTGCAAGCTGCTGGTGTTTCTACTTACAGTATGTTTTGGTAGGACCTGTTTGGCAAAATCAGGCAACAAATGTGAGCCTGTCAGTGTAGGGACTTATGAGGAAATCAATCTCCAAAAAGACTAATATAGCATATTAGCATAAGTATTAAGAATATAGATAATTTGAGGAGGTAGTTATCGGTCCTCAGCTGGAATTGGTTTTGGATTCCCGCCCCCACAGGTGTGACAATAACATATATCACATTATAGTCCAATACATTGTCTTTTTTAACTTTATTTATTTTATTTTATTTATTTTGCACAATTATTAAATAAACAATAGTCAAAGTTAGAAAATTATATGAGGCGCAGGAAGAGGCGAAACATGCAAAGGGCTTATTTAAACCTCCACCTAAAGCATTTTAAAGTATATAGACATATAACATGCAAAAAAAAGCAATCCAACTAAAGGAAGTTACTCAGAAATTATGACAAACTAGTAACAAAATACGTACCACGGCAATTAAAAAAAGAAGAAAAAAGTAAAAAATAAAATAGAAAATATGAGTGCTGTGTATTACCATGTGCGAGTTCTATGAGGGATCGTATTGCCAATGACTCCAGAGATAAAATAACCATATATAAAAACAAAAAAATAATCAAAAAATGTAAACATAAACGACATGAAAGAGAGAAACTATTTTAGAACAGTAGTTAAATGATCCTGTAAACATCTTTATCAAGTATAAAGTGTTCCTCAACAAATTGTTTTAGTCTGTTTCCATAAATATTTATGGTATTTTAAGCCCCCACATGATTTGTATAAAAACAAAAAAACACAATTTCCAGTTAGTGTTACTCCTACAAAACATTATACCTGCAACATAGACAATGTTATTGTCTGTCCCAGGATGGAACAAATAAGAAAAAATAAACAAAGTGATGGAGTCAAATGGCTCAATTCCTGCTGCCAACCATGATATCAGAATTTCAGTAATACAATATATATAAAATATAAATGTTTTGTCGCAGTATCACACTACATAAAGTGTGTTATATTACTTTACCAATGTTTGGTAAGTCCTCTAATAATAAATGATAGTGTTAAGTTGTACATAGATTTTTGTGGATTTTTGATATGGTGGTATTTTTAAACTCTATTAAGCAAAAACCAGTAATGATATGAGTACATACAGTCCTTTTCTGTAGTAAGAAAAGTTCCTGTTTGAGAGCTTTAAAACCAGCGCACACGCTGTAAGATCTGCTGCACCCAAAATAACAAGAGGTCTGTTTCCATTATGAGCTACCATGGTAATATTAATCTAAATGGTCTTAACAAAACCACGTGTAGTTAAAGATCTCCCAGAACATTTCAGATAAGAGCTCATAAAACACAGATACAACCCTCTGAAAACTGTAAACAGATCAAGTAATGATGGATACATCCGGATGTTAGGTATATTAAGAAGGATTGCACAATATTTTTGGCACCTTATCAGTTCTGGAAAATCATAGCTTAATGAGTTGATTACTGGTCTCTGCGGATATACAAATCTGTCCTAATCTCATGTGTAACTGTGAATATATAAACATAAATTTGTGTAATTCAAAGCTCAATCAACAAACCCCAACTAAAGTTTCATTTAGAAAGTTAATTTTTTATTTATTAATTGTCATTTATTAAAATTAGTGTCATCAGTCTCGAGATAGTTCATTACACACCATCAGTTTTCTGCTGTCTTGGTAAAACACTTTAAACAGGGTTCCTTAAAAAGTCTTAAAATGTCTTAAATTAAAATCCAGGTAATTAAGGCCTTAAATTGTCTTAAATTTACCATAAATGTGCTGTAGGTATTAGATTTTCAGACGGTGTGTTTAATGCCGATGGGAAAGCACTGTGGCCCACTGTAGTTCATTTACTTACCGTGCAGTAAATATGAGATTGAGCGGTGGTCTGCCGTAAAACTTATTCTGAACGATTAACAGGTGTTTTATGGTACATGTCTGCACCATTGGACTGCGGGACGTGTCGCCATTTGCGGTTGTTGAGGTGAGCAGAAAGATGCTAAGATGGGGAAGTGTAAGTTTAATGAAAAGTGGATGGAAGACGATTTATTTAAGAGGCGGATGGCCCTGCTGAAAACAACAACAACAACAACGCCATGTGTAAATTCTGCAAAAAGACTTTTTCTTTAGGGACTATGGGGCTCAAAGCCGTCGAGTCGCACATGAGAGGAGATGAACACTAGCGGTATGTGGCGGTAGCTAGTGGGGCCAGGCTAATTCCTGTGTTGCTTCCAGCACAATGCACAGCATCAGCGAGAAGACATAAGTTTTCATGTTTGATGGGAGCATGAACAAAACTACTAAAACTAAACAAATGGACCTTCATTTGCGGTTCTGGGGCACAAATGAGACGGGAACACAGCACGTCATCTCCTGCAAAAAAAAAAAAAAAGAAAGAAAAAAATGCCCACCATGTGCCTTGATGGTGTTTACAATAATATAGATAAATTTTTTCCACAGAAATTGTCATGACATTTTTGGGTCTGTTCATAAGATGCTAGAGCTGGGGAAAAAATCGATTAAATTGATTAATTCAAATTATTTTCTGCAGAAGATTTAAAAAATTAAAAATCCAGATTTTTTTCTTGCCTTAGTCCAATTGTAAGTAGTTGCAATTTTTGAAAAAAAAAAATATGATTTTCATGATGGTCGGCCTTGTAAGGTTTGCACAAGCACTTTTATAGGTTTGTTTTTGTTATTTAAGTAGATTAAATATTGATCAGAGAGTTTCATGCTAATACTTTAAACCTTAAAGTGTTTATGTAGACAAACCTGCCTACGTTTATACTACATAATCAACCTTTATGACCCAGACTTTGACTTTAAGAGGGAGACATTTAGACAACATGAAGGCAAAACTTTATTTGTTTCATTTTTATGTCACTGGGAGTTTTGTTTCTTTTAGGGAGGGAAAAATAGATTAAAATCGTAAATCAAGTGTTGTGGAAAAAAATCAGAGATTTTATTTCTAGGCCATATCACCCAGCCCTGCAAGATGCTATTAAAAATATTAAATCATTGATCATCGCTGTGATCTGTTTGTGATCTGTCATTTCACAGCTTAATCCACAGAACTTTAAGTTTATCTGTACTAGGGATGTAACGGTTACCGGTAAAATGGTAAACCGCGATAAAATTTCCCACGATAATCGTTACTGTGTCCAATTAAAATTACCGTTATATTGTGCTTGATCACCACACTGCCTCAGTAACGCACGGTGATGCTGCTCTTTGCCTGGAAAAGCCGGAACTATGTATCTGCCCTCGATTGAGGAGCCTCACGCGAGGTGCACATGTGCAGTTTGCATTGTTTGGCCTCTGAGTCTGACACATTTATTGACAAAAAAGACAAAAGAACTGTTATGAATATAACAATAAAGGGGTTAAATGATTTCATTCCTGTGTGAAAGTACTTTTAGAACATTTTGAGCACGCTGCAACAATACCGCGATAATAATGATAACCGTGATAATTTTGGTTACAATAACCGTGATACAAAATTTCCATATCGTTACATCCCTAATCTGTACCAGAGCACGGCTTTTCTTTTCCTGACTCCTTGTTGATGTTTTTCTTGTGCAGTCAGAGGAGCAAAGCCTGGTAAAAATGTACAGCTGCAGGAGAATGAGATTCGTGGATTGTGCCTGAAGTCCAGGGAGATCTTTCTCAGTCAGCCCATCCTTCTGGAGCTCGAGGCCCCGCTCAAGATTTGTGGTAAGTAAAACTCGTAAAACCTTTATAATCACATGTGTTGTCAAAGATGTTCCATAACACTTCTGCTAAAAGCCCATCCCTCGTCAACAAAATAAAAGTGTCTACAGTTCAGAGTCCAGAATAAATTTCCAGAGAGGGACAATAAAGTTTATCTTATCTTTAAGGTTGTTCTCTTCCTCCAGATCACTGCTGCTGTTGTTTTTGAGAAATTAAGGTGGGTCTCTAATAAAGGTCCATGTTTTAGTGTTGGAAAAGACTTTGGATTAAAAACAAGGAGGAAAAGCAGAAAGACAGTAGAGCTGGAAATATAAGAAGTTTGAAGTCTGCCCCTTCACCTTAGCCATCTGTTTTGAGGGCTAAGGTCAAGGGGTTAAACACACAGCTGAGAAACGAGACGCCGCTCGATTCCCGCTACGTCATCACCCAGAGCTGCTCGCTGGCTGTGATGTAGGCAGATGTGACAATAACCGTAGCCACGGCTGTGAAAGCTAGCTTGTTGTAACAAGAATTTTAAAATGCAACCATCAACTAAAAACATGATTAATATTTAACTGATGATAAAATAATTACTTATAATTAAGCGCTTGCTTTGGTCTCCGCCCTGCCTTCTTGTCAGCACAGCACAGCAGGTTCCTACACGGGCTATAATGGGGGACAACAACTTGAGAAAACACGTTAAAGAGTTACAAACCACGGCACTGACGCTCTGGTTTGGATTAATCACGAAAAATGATGTGAGAATACAAAGTAGGCTGTTAAGATGGATTGAGTTCATACTAATGGGACAGATAAGAGTTTAAAAATTGGAAAAGTGAAGCTATGATATTCTGGGAGCTTTTCAGAAAGAAGGAAATTGAAAAATTTAAAGAGATAAAAGATCAATTTAGTCTGACCTATAGGGATCAGTACAGGTATTTGCATTCAACACAAACACTAAGGAAACCAAGAGATGTTCATTTCAGCAATCAAAAGTGGGGAAAAGCTTATTTAAAATTATCTAAGGGAGGGGAGACGTGTGGAAATGACACATTGTGTGTATAATAGAGAGGTGGGAGAGGGAGGCAAATCATGTCCTGTCAGTGGATGAATGGAAGAGATAAATGAACAGCAGTGGAGAAAAACTTGCTTCTTATCTTGTAGAGAACACGACTGAAGGAACATTATTTGATTCTTCAGACACTGGCACAGACAAAGCATCATGACACGGGGTTATGTGGAGCTGATGGAGCTGAATGTTTCCATGTGCTCTGGAGTGTTTCCTCCATTTGTAGCTTCTGGCCGTAGTTTAAGATGGATTAAGAAGCGATTACCAGAAAATACACTGTACTGCCAAAGTATTGGCTCATCCATCCCAATAATCAGAATCAGGTGTTCCAGTCTCTTCCATGTCCACAGGTGTATAAAATCATCACCTAGGCATGCAGACTGCTTTAACAAACATTAGTGAAAGAATGGGTCGCTCTCAGGAGCTCAGTGAATTCCAGCGTGGAACTGTGATAGGATGCCACCTGAGCAACAAATCCAGTGGTGACATTTCCTCACTCCTAAATATTCCACAGTCAACTGTCAGCTGGATTATAAGAACGTGGAAGTGTTTGGGAACCACAGCAACTCAGCCACCAAGTGGTAGGCCACGTAAACTGATGGAGCGGGGTCAGCGGATGCTGAGGCGCATAGTGAGAAGAGGTCACCAACTTTCTGCAGAGTCAATCTCTACAGACCTCCAAACTTCATGTGGCCTTCAGATTAGCTCAAGAACAGTGCAGAGAGCTTCATGGATGGGTTTCCATTAGAGCATGACACGGGAGTGGATTTTCACTCCTGTCCCGTCCCACTCCCAGAGAAAAAATCCCATTCCGTCCCAATCCCGGGCCGGAGTAAAAAAATTAATCCTGTCCCGTCCCACTCCCGTAGAATGACTCCCACTCCCGTCCCACTCCCACTCAAATTCACTCCCACTCCTGTCCCGTTCCCGTTTGAATAAACATGTGTGAAATGTAAACACAATGGAAGAAAGGCTTTATCCACACTTCACACAAAGCAGCCGATCTGTCGGCCTAATGTTGCCTCAAAATGTGAGCAGTTTAATGTCAGTAGTGTCTCTTATATCTCTGTTGTTTGATTTTCTTCACTGTGCAAAGAAGTATTTGACTCATCATTTAAAAGAATTTTAAGATTGACATATTGATATCAAAGAAAATATTGAGCACTATCATGGGGCAGTTCTTCCAGGTTTTCCATCTGTTGTCTGTCATGGTTTATCTGTGTTGTTTGTGTTTGTGTCTGTAACTGTAAGGCTGCTACAGTAGACAGGTTTGGAAAACACATTTTAGATGAGATTGGATAAGACAACTTTATTTCTCCCAAAGGGCCTAAACCCAGACCATATATACATTTACAAACAGCAAACATGTACAATAATAAATAATTATAATTTTAAAAAAAAGTCAGTAGGTGACAGAGATGCTCGTTGACACCTATCGGCCCTCACATAAACGATGCACATTAACAAAAAGCATGTTTTATGACGTTTGTATCTCCTGATCAAACCAAGCACAAATAAGGAGAGAAAGTAGTGAATTGTACATTGTTATCTCAGGCCTTTACATTTTTTTTCTATATAAATGCTCAGAGAGGGGGGTTTAAGTGCTTATAGCAGAATAAAAACATTATTTGTCAACACAAAGTGGCCGCGATATAACAATTAAAAACTCCTATCATTCTGGGCCTGGGGAGATGTGACATTTTTCTTTTTCATTCATGTACATATTCATGTTACACTGATGTAAAAGTGAATATGAATTTACTGCGGTCGAGCGCCCTGGAGTTTACATTATTTTCCTTAATTCAGTTTCTCCCGTGTGCTGGGACCGGTATATCCAGCTGCGACACCGTCATCACCAAAAGACGCCGCTTTCTCTTGAAACAAATCTTGAAACAGGAATTCCCGAAAAATGTCATCCTCTCGTTTCCATGGCCAAGCAGCTGCATCCAAGCCTCACATCACCAAGTGCAATGCAAAGCGTGGATGCAGTGGTGTAAAGCACGCCGCCACTGGACTCTAGAGCAGTGGAGACGCGTTCTCTGGAGTGACCAATCACGCTTCTCCATCTGATAATCTGATGGACCAGTCTGGGTTTGGAGGTTGCCAGGAGAACCATACTTGTGGGACTGCATTGTGCCAAGTGTAAAGTTTGGTGGAGGGGGGATTATGGTGTGGGGGTGTTTTTCAGGAGCTGGGCTTGGCCCCTTAGTTCCAGTCAAAGGAACTCTGAATGCTTCAGCACACCAAGACATTTTGGACAATTCCATGCTCCAACTTTGTGGGAACAGTTTGGAGCTGGCCCCTTCCTCTTCCAACATGACTGTGCACCAGAGCAGGAAGCAGGTCCATAAAGACATGGAGGACAGAGTCTGGTGTGGATCAACTTGACCGTCCTGCATAGAGTCCTGACCTCAACCCCATAGAACACCTTTGGGATGAATTAGAGCAGAGACTGAGAGCCAGGCCTTCTGGTCCAACATCAGTGTGTGAGCTCACAAATGCTCTTCTGGAAGAATGGTCAAAAATTCCCATAAACACTCCTAAACCTTGTGGACAGCCTTCCCAGAAGAGTTGAAGCTGTTATAGCTGCAAAGGGTGGACCCACGTCAGATTGAACCCTATGGATTAGGAATGGGATAGCACTTAAGTTCATATGAGAGTCAAGGCAGGTGATTGAATACTTTTTGGCAGTATAGTGTATATGAAGAATGATGAACCTAAGGTTGAGGAATGGGTTCAGGTTATAACTGTTTTAAATGTGATGTAGAAGTTAACTTTCTCTGTGAGACTGAAGGTGAACAGATTTAAAGGGATTTGGGAAAACTTGACAGAGTACATTATACCATTTACTTAAGACTTCATCTGAGACGTATATCATTGGAATAAGAAGAACCGTAGTTCACAGCGACAGAAGGTGTAATTTTCTGTTTCTTTTACTTTCACTATTTTTGCTTCTGATAAAACTCTTACTTTAACTGGTCATAATGTGACAGTAAATGGCCTCTCTGTCAGGGGCCTAATTTTATTTGTATATATGAAAATTTAAGGTTATTCTTTTATTTTGATCCAAAGTGAAAGACTGAGTCATGTTTGACCACATTGGAGGGAAAATCAGCTCAGTCGTTGTCTACCAGCTGTATGCAGAATATTTGTTAAAATGTTCAATAAAAATAAAATCATTAAAAAGATCTAGTCTCCTTGTGAACAAGGCCTAAGATTTAATTTTTTTTATTAAAACCAAACCCTTGCTCATTAGACTCCCAAGAGATGATGTATGGAGCACATCTAACATGTATGACTCCTTTCATGAACCTTTCCATACTCATGATTAGGGCTGAACAATTAGTTGCAAATTAAATTAAATCGCAATATGGCTTGTTGCAATTTTCAAATCACAGAAGGTTAAATATTTTTAGCCCAAAATGTGTTGAACATTTTGCATTGTGATGTAGTTTTTTGCAGTTTCATGCCTATTTTTTACCTCTATTCATACACTTTTTTCCCACTTTTGGACCATTTATAACTTTTTTTTAACCCTGTTTTTACAACTTTATGACTATTTTACCCCCATTCATCTTTTTTTGTCTACTTTTTGGAATTTTTACATGGTTTTTGAAATTTAATTTCAAATTTAATTCCCAATTTTGCTGCCATAATCAATTTTCCTAAGCCACTTTTGGATTTTTTTTCAATTTTTCCCCCTTTTTTTGCAATTTCATACCTATTTTGCACCTATTTATTAACCTTTTTTTCCACTTTCGTACCATTTTATCCAGTTTTTACAGTTTCATACCTATTTTGCTTCTGTTCTTCACTTTTTCTCAAATCTTTTATCCTTAGATTAATTTAATGTCATATTGGTTTTACTATAAAAAGATCTACTGCTTATGTTTGTTTAAGAATACATAAGATGAGGAACATTAAAACAATTGCAGAGTAAATTGCAGCATTGGAGAAAAAAATCACAATTAGATTATTTTCTCAAATCGTTCAGCCCTACCTGTGCTGAAATTGTGCAGCAGGCTGTTAAAAAGAAACAGAAATATTTTTTTTTTAATTATTTTGTTCCTCCCGCACAGCCCCATAGGACCCACTTAAGCTAACCTCTGAAATGAAAATGAATTTACACACAGTAAAAAGAATTTTCTTCCTGCTCTCATGAGAAATTTAAAAACTGCAGTAAATGCTTCAAAACATTTGTTCTGAACCGGGGGGTCGCAACACGAAAGCAGGAGGCAAAACTGTTCTTGAGTTGGATGGAAAAATGTGCATGAAGAAGAAAGTCTATGATTTACATGCAGGGGCTGTCGAGTTATTCTGAGGCCCCAGGCAGAGGCTAATCAAAGGCCCTTTAACACCAGAGCAGCGCAGAAAGCTAACAGTATCCTAATGTCTCAGCCTGAGGCCCTGTGAGGGACTATGTGAGTACAGAAACTAAAATATCTCAGTTTTTACCAAAAGAGATCGGCATTGTCTTCCTTTTGGAGCCCTCATAGGCTCAGACGGGGTATGGAGGTCTGATGGTAACAAAAATCAAGATAATTCAAGATTTCCTGCTACTTAACAGAAGGTTTTTTCTTGAGCCATCATGGAGGGATTCATGATTGGCTATATGGATTCATGTTGGTGTTGGATGGATATATTTGAATATACAGTCCTACTCATCATTATTGGCACCCATGAAGTTTAAGTACACAATGTGACAGTACAGTTTCTTTACAAACCTCTCTAACTTTGCTCTGCATCACTTTATCAGACTCAAACTTGGCAGAAGTAATGTTCACATATTAAGGTTTGTAAATTATACTTCATTAGCTACTATGATCATGCAGTCATATTTAGAATAGGCAGTTTTAATTGCAACCACTTGAAGCCTACAAGGAAAAGAACACCCTACCAACAATTAAGCATGGTGGAGGTTCCATAATGGTTTGGGGCTGCTTTGCTGCATCAGGTACTGGAGGCCTTGACCGTATCACAGGAATCATGAAATCAGAGAATTATCAAGAAATTTTAGAGTGAAATGTCCTACCCAGTGTAAGAACACTTGGTTTGAGTCGAAGATCATGGGCCCTCCAGCAAGACAAAGACCCAAAGCACACATCCAAAAGCACGCAGGAATGGTTGAAAAGGAAAAAAATGTCCTGTTTTGAAATGGCCAGCAATGAGTCCTGATCTCAATCTGATTGAAAATCTTTGGTATGGCTGAAATCTGCCGTTGGGGAAAAGAAACCATGGCTACAAGAAACATTTGGAGGCTGTCATCAGTGCCAAAGGGTGTGCAACAAAATACTGAAGAGGGGTGCCATTGTTGCTGCACATGCTTTTTTCAGTTCTCTCTTTGAAATTACAACATGTAACTTGTAAAAATGTTTTTTTTTTTTTTTGTTAAAGTATTTTGGACCTTCAATTAAAAGATCCTGATGACATAAATTTGGTACATTTCAATGTATTTCCGAAGATATTGTTAAAATAATGAAAATAATGACGGGGTGCCAATAATACTGAGCAGGACTGTACATGTATTAGGGATGGGACCGATCCGATCCAGTATTGGTATCAGTGTCCGATCCAACACACTACACAGACGAGACGTGACGCCGCCCCTCCTTTCAAAAAATCCATTCCACAGTTTGCAGCCAGCCAGTGTCTGCGTAGCATAGTGCGTCCTATGAAATCGACCGATTATAACCATTTTTAAAGTATTCAACATCGGCCAGAGTTTTGCACTTCATTCAACTGAAAAAATGTTGATATTCAATTTGAAACCCTTAAGGCTGTATGTTTTTTTTCTATATCTTCTATGTAAATAACTGTTCTGTGGTTAGTTACAGCCTCAAAATCAAATTTTACACATAAATCCAACTATAATGATAATATTAATTAGGGCTGGGTTAAAAAAAATTGATTTAATGGATTTAAATTAATTCTCCTTTAACTGGTTCATAATCGATCCATAAAATCCAAAGATGGATCTTTTAACTTGGGTAGTTTTTTCTTCTTTGGATGTGCAGAGAAGCAGCCTGTGGTATCAACCCTGCTCGTCTGGTGTGATCAGCGTTTAGCGTTGCTTTCTACTGAACAAGATCTCATGAGATGTTACTGCAAACAAACATGGTGAAGCTCTATATGGACACCACTGGAGAGTTTAAAAGCTGATGTTTGGATGGACAGTATTTTAGATTTAACAAGTACAAAGGAAAATACCAGTTGGACAAAAACAAGTAATATGTAGAATATGCATTAATGCATATCATTAAAATATGATTAATGTAACTGCTTTGGGTTTAGTTCTTCATGATGTACCAGGTCAAAAGGTCACTTTTTAAATTTACAGCACTATTTTAACTAAGATATCCCAGACTGAATAAATATGGAATTGAATCGTGAATCGAATCGATTTGAGGCCTTGTAAAATGGAATCGAATCGATCCAGAAAATCTTAGTTGATACCCAGCCCTGGTATTAATAATCCATCAAAAATAGCCCTGGTATCAGAATAGTATCTGTATTGGCCGATACCCAAATTCAGGTATCTGAATTGGATCAGAAGTGAAAAAACCTGAATCAGTGCATTCCTAATATGTACATGTGTTATTATATATATATATATATATATATATATATATATATATATATATATATATATATATATATATATATATATATATATATATATATATATATATATATATATATATATATATATATATATATATATATATATATATATATATATATATATATATATATATATATATATATAGATATATATATATAGATATATATATGCATATATGTGTATCCATAATGAAGAGCTTTATGCTCTATTGTAAAGTGTCTGGAGATAACACTTGTTATAAATTGGCGCCATACAAATAAAGATTGACTGATTAAAGACTGATTGATAAATCTCAGCAAATGTCCCACACTTGTTTACTTAAGATCTTGTTTGTCTAAAGTTATTATGACAAAAAGGACTTTTCAAGATGTGCTAATTTTTTAGATTTGTAGAAAAATGAGTAAAGTTTCTGTTATCACATTAAAAAATGAAATAAAATCCTGCACACGTCCTCATAAGGCTTTTTAACTCTTTATAGCCAAGTATCATATTTGCTACTCCAGTGTCTGAGACCTCTGTCTCATCCACATGATCAATACTTCCTTAAAAACTTGTTGTATTTCCTGTTATACTTGTATTCTGGGCTTTTACTTTGCTTTCAAAATGGCTGCCTTCCTTTAATCATCCAGACACTTTTGGTGGGAAAATCTTTGCACATTTTCAAGAAGTTAGGGTAAGAATAACATGAATAATGTTACTCAATAAATAAGTATATTATTAATAAAAACAATGTATAATTACTCAATATTTGTTTCTTTATATTACAGTTAAATGTTCAAAGGTACTTCAGCCCTGAACAGTCACGTCACTTTTTTATAATTTGATCCATCAGAGTACAAACACACTCTGTTTTTTGGTTTAATAAATGACTAAAGTGCCATCTTAAATACATTTTTGGTGTTTTTAAAATCACAGTTCATCAGAAATAATTATGTTATTTACTATTTTGACTGATGTGTTATGAGTGAATTTAGCATGTCAAAAAGACCAGAGGAGGAGGAGAGGAAAATAAACACATTGAAAATGTCGTCAACATGATGACGGATAAAAACAGGTGACAAAGAGCAGGCGAGGAGGGATGGACGCCACAGGCCATGCATGATGATGGAAGCTAGAAAAGAGTTTAAGGGAAAATAAACAAGAATAACTGCCATTTACATTTGTGTGACCACAAAGTTTCCAAATGCGCCGAGGTGTCAAATCTGATACATAAAACATTTATAAATAACATAATTTAACATTAATAACTAGGGCTGGGTATCGATTCAGATTTTCTGGATCGATTATGAATCAGTTAAAGGAAAATTGATTTAAATCAATTTAAATCGATTAAATCAATTTTTTTTAACCCAGCCCAATAATAACAAGGGGGCAACAATAGTTAAACAGGTGCTCAGTGTCAGTACAGAGCTCTGTCTTGTGGATTAGGCTGATAAATACTTTGTCATTTTCCTGCATAAATCAGAACAGAATCTGAATTTGCCATGAAGAGCATCATCAGAATTGAACATGCTAAAAACATGGCACTTCATCAGTTTCTGCCCTGGCTCACAGACCGACGTCATTGCGTAGAGCCTTCATAGATTTACATCCCAATGATGACATGCATGAGTTTAATGAAAAATAAAGTTTCTGCTCATGTTGACCCTGTCATAAATGGAAGTTTGTGAAAACCAAGGTTTAAATTCTGTTTTGTTTTTTGTCAAAATTAACAGTATTTATTGGTTTGTTTTTCAAAATTGCACAAAGAGAGACGACACGTTTATGTGTTTCTTTTTCCTTAAATCATGGTTATCGTGTATTTTATTAATAACCACAGGCTGACTGATTTTCCTTTTCCTGCAGGTGACATCCACGGGCAATACTATGACCTCCTGAGGCTGTTTGAGTACGGGGGCTTCCCTCCAGAAAGCAACTACCTGTTTTTGGGCGACTACGTGGACAGGGGGAAGCAGTCTCTGGAAACCATCTGTCTCCTGTTGGCCTACAAAATCAAATACCCAGAGAACTTCTTCCTGCTGAGGGGAAACCACGAGTGTGCTTCAATCAACAGAATATATGGTTTCTATGACGAGTGTGAGTACACAAGGCTCTGACAGCCAATCAGATGAGCCCACCAGCAGCTCTGTTTTGGGGTGGTGGGTCACCATCAAACATCAGGGGGCAGCACACAGCTAATAACATGAACATGATGGCCGACATCAGACCGCTGCATCAGTTTAGTGCTTCGGCTGATAAGCCCTGTTTCCACCAGAGGGTTCAGTTCAGTTCGTCTTAGTACGGCTCGCTTTCTGTGGCGTTGCCTTAGTCTAAAACCAGGACAGGACTCCCTATAAGTGAACTGTACCGTCCTTCTTTTTGAGGCCCTTCTGTTGGGGTGCCAAGCATACTGATCCGACCCAGAAGGTGGAGCTAGAAACACTGCAGTCCGTTGATTGGTCGAAGGAGACGTCACATAACCCCGCCATGTTTAAATCTCCACTCGTCTTCGTGAAGATAACTCTCGTGGCTCACAGCCTCCTCTGAAACAAAGCTTTGTTGAGCTACGTGACAAAAAGCCACACGCTGATCACAAAAAAGAACTGCTGGATGTCTTCCACCGTTGCTGTTTGTTTACTGTGTCGCGTTTTCGTCTTCGTTGTATTTAATAGCCGGGTACACAGCGTCGCGCTGCTATGACGTCATGCAATCAGCATCCGGCTTACACGCAGCCTACCAAGTAGGGTTCGGTTGGCTGTGGAAACGCAAACAGGATCAGGCTTTACCGATCCATGCCGATCCATACCAGACCACTTGGTGGAAATGGGGCTTTAGTGTCCTCCAGGTTTAATACCACTTTCACACTAAAGTTAGCGCGGGTTAACCCGCTAACAATCAGCAGGTGACTCTTCCCATCGGTTAATCAGACCTCATTTTTACAGGGTTGTTAATGTTCAAATTGTCTAAAGGAACAACATTGTCATGATACACCAGCTCTTCTAAGTTGAGCCTTTTGTAGTCCATCTTCAGAAAATTGTAGTTTCACTGCAGAAGTAACATCCGCCGTCACATGATGACGTAGCGTAGAGAAAGTGTAGTCGGATTCTCTGCACGCCAGGTTTACTTTCCTTATATCCTTCTGAATTCTCCTTTCTTCCTTTCCTTAACCTCATGAAGTTTTCCATTGAGATTAAGGAAAGGTGGTTAGGAAAGGACTTAGGAGGTGACTATTCGACTACACCCTTAGTCTGTGTTCACAGTTTGCTTGTAACACAATACATGTTGTATCATGACCTCTTGTAATGTGAGGACACTACAGCGGCCCGGCCCTAACTCGCCCTTCTGTCTCACCTGCTCACAGCTGCCGCCCTGCTTTAACCCTTTATCTGCCTGCTCAGCTGTTTAGCAGAAGTCAATAAATGAGGAACATTTACTGTTTTAAAAAACAAAACAAATCAAGTCATTGATACTGTTAATGTTTCATGGAACAGAAAAAAACTGCAAATAAATAAAAAAACAGCTATTTTCTTGATGTAGGATTTGATGGTTTAAAAAGTGAACAGTTGATTACATGATAGCTAGGCCTGTCACGATAACAAATTTTGCTGAACGATAATTGTCCAAAAAATGATTGCCAATAAACAATATTATTGTCAATATTATTATAAATTTTTTTACATTTTTAATTAATGTAATTTTAATATATGCCATAATGAAGTGAGTACACTATATCGAAAGCAACAAACTTTAATTTCTTAAGAGCATTTAGCTGTAATTGGAAGGTCAAGATCTTTTAAATAAAATAAATTAAGCAATATAATAATATAACAAACAAAATGAAAAAACACAATGAAAATGAATGGACTCTCTTTAAGGAAAAATTGCATGTAAATAAAAATAATTATTCTAATTAAAAACAATAAAAAATAGACCCTGTCTCTGTAAAGAAAAAAACTCCAATAGAAACACACACAACAATAAAAACAACAAGCACTGACTGTCAGATTGCATGAGTGACAGATGCTCACTCCACTATAAATCCGCTAAATCCGCTATAGAACCGATGCACCCCGATGTTTAGAAAGATGGACAGAGTGAGCCATCTTCTCATTCAGCCTGCTTGGTAGAAAGAGATGGGGAAAACAGTTTATCGAGGCCGGCAAACTTACCGAGGATGTTTTTATTTATCGTCTGGTTAATTGATTTATTGATTATCGTGACAGGCATAATGATGACATAAAAATGCACAAAATGAAATCAATCAGAAAAGGCAGAACGTTTTGTTATTTAAATATCGATCAAAGATAACTTAAAATTGATTATGTTACATTTGGTAAACACACTAAATAAATGTTTTTGATGAATAACAGATAAAATAAACATGTATATAAATCAGAATATCAGTACATGGTTAAGTATTTAGAATGAAAATGATGGTAAAAATAAAAGTAACAATAGCTGTTTGCTTTTAAAACATTTAAATCCCAGACAAAGCAAACATTTGTTCCTTTGGTTTATTTGCAGTTCATTCTGTATCCTAAATCATTGACAGAAACGATGATGTTGTTTTTTTACAAGGATTAAAGGGTTAATAACAGAAGCACTTCAGATCAACTCACTAACTTTCCTAGTTTTTCCCACAGAATTAAGAATTCCTTAGAAACTGCAGATTCAGGACGTTTGTGTAACTGCGTTCGTTAATGTGATAATATGTTAAACTTAATTTCTTTAATTCAGGTCATGGATCACGACAATTCAGACCCTCTCGTGTGGGGATGTGTCGGTCTAACACTGGTATCAGCGTTATCAGTCCTTTCTGCAGATCTGTAAATAATGAACATGAACAGACGTCAGCAGCAGTTGTTTGTGTCACATTGATTTAACGTTGGCATCTGTCTCACCTGACAGCTGATTCGTTTTGTCAGGACAAGCTCCGACCTGCTTTTGTGATCAGACAAGTGCGGGAGTGTGACTCCAGAAATAACGGATGGAAATGAAGCTTAAGTATTCGCTCAGGCCCCAGATTCAGTTTTAAACTCAGGTTTATCATCGGCTCTTATTTATTTCACTATCAGTGGCTCGCTTGCATCATTTACAGGAGCCGTGTCGTCACTTTATAACACCTCTGTTCACAGCTGCTGCCTCCTGACACTGACATGCTCACAGCATAATGCTGACTTTACTCAGCAGGTCAGCCATGATGGTAAAACGACTCTCTGATGTTAAATATATGTAATGACCAGGGTTTCCCCTATAAAAAAATGGCACTGGACAATGTGACCGGCAGGTTTTCAATTTACTGGACAAGCGTTTGATTTCCCGGTCAAATATTATGTGAATTTATTGAGCTTAAATGCTGCAAAGTATACCCCCGCAGCTTCTGCGAGGCTGGGGGGGGGGAGGTATACTTTTCAAAGGGCCCCGCCCTCGCCTGTGAAATTTCGTGCGGACTAAATTTCAATAGAGTGGTAGGGGAATTTATTCAAAGATATGCCCAAAGATCAGGACATATATATATATATATGTATATATATATATATATATATATATATATATATATATATATATATATATATATATATAGATATATAGATATATAGATAGATAGATATATATAGATATATATATATAAAGTACTCACCTGCAAAGCAAGCCTGTAAAAAAAATCTATTCCTGTTATTAAGTGGGGGTGTATTTTCAATCGATGTAATCTTTGTTGCTATAAGTGACAACGCGATTTAAAAACATAAATAATTTGGTCCTAGAAACATTTGTTCTATCTTCAAAGTAAAGTTGTGTAACAACCTGAGTGGACTGTTCACAAAAACTGATTATAAAACCCTGCACTGTGCGTCAGTGAGTAATGAGGAGTCAAACAGTGGAGTCCCGCGGACAGCTCCCGAATAATGACAGTTAGGATCCGCACCTTGACAGCGACTATGACATTTGGGCTCTATAGGGTGATCTGTCACTGCATGAGTGAATAGCCTCATAGAAGTTATGTTTTACAAGTCTTCACATTATTTACTAACGAAATTCATTAAGGCAACTAATTTGGTGCTTTTAAGGTCATGCCATTAAGTTTACATGGATCCTCACGTTTACGTTAAGGGGCAGACTTAAAATGATACGACGTACATATAAGAATAATATCAAAGCATGTCAATTTATAAAACCTTATTTTAAAGCATAGGCTGTATCAAATAAAATGAGTGCCATCAACTGACTCAACTGGTTAACTAAAATAAATATTGCACAGCAGAAGCTTGCGCTGCTTTAATATGAACATAAAGAAACAGAATGTCGTTTTCTCAGATAACACAATCTGCAGACAAAACAACAGCTGGACTGTTCATTTAATAACGCGGCGTGCTGCCAACTTGAAATAAAAAAAAGTCTGCTTTTCTATTGACATACATACGTAATAAAACTCTATATAAACAAAACGAAAAAATCCCTTCACATGTTTCAGGCTTTCCCCACTCATTCTTTGCTTCACTTTTTACACATTTTGGCTTGTTTGAAGTGTGCAGCAGCTGCATTTAAATCAAAAGTGTGCAGTGTCTCCACGCAACTATAAATGCGCATCAGTCTTGTGACTTTGTTCTCCCCCAGGCGACTTCGCATCCGGTTCTGCAGGGAGAAACCTCCCTCTGCTGGCACACTGGACACGGGGATCACGCAGACTATCTTGGCCAGTTTGGCCCACGCCGGGTAGATTTCGCTGAAATCTCTGATGAGAACTTCGCAGGCTGTAGAGAAGTTCAAGCCTCCATAACCGCGGAGCGCTGTCATCACCGCGATGGCATCTCGTTGCACACTTGTGGCATCAATGAGCGGAGCTGTAGCTGCAGCAGACTCGTCCTCACTCGTAATTTCTTTGCCGAAATGACCAATAATGGTTTGGATGGCTTGTTTTTTTTTTTAATAAAATGATGTGGAAATTGCCTTTTTTAATTCAAATTCATGGGACTGAGTCCAAAAGTGGGATGCAATTTTTTTTTTGAACATATATTTATTGATTTTATCACAATGACTTAACCATGAACATTATAATTAACAGCATTAATATATTATCCCCCAATCTGGCAACAAAAAAATATAATAATAATAATAATTTTTAATACATAGTGTAGAAGAAATAAGTCAAATAAAATCACAGCAGTGCATAAATTATAAAATTAGTCACAACTCAAGGTTGTGAGCTTCCAGAAAGTCCATGTAAGGTCTCCAAAGGTCTGCAAAGTTTTTTTCTTCTTCTTTATAATATATGAAAGTCTCTCCAAAGCTAGAGAGGTCATAAGTTCCTTTTTCCACATGCTGCTGGAAGGCGTGTCCACACTCCTCCATAACAATGTGATTATCCTCCTGGCTTGTAAGAGTCTGAAGTCAATAAGCAGCGACTGTTTCTGAGACACAATAAAAATCTAAGGATATATTCCCAGTAAACATATTTTGGCATGCCAAGGAACTTCCTTTCCAACCATGAGACCCACTCCCATAAGCAATGCATTAAAGTACAAAACAGAATGCACGTTAGCATTTATAGCATTTAGAGCTTCCTGGTTTTCAAGGCTGAAAGAACACGAGAAGCTTTGGGTGTTATTCTGAACAATAAAATGCACCTGATTTTACCTCATGTTGGAGCGCTGTGTGTTCAAAATAACCACTTTAATAAGACATAGCTGATCATTTTTTAGCTGATAGTTCATGCACTATTTGATCTGTCTGATCTGCTCTCAGACAAACTAAAAAACATCAGAACAGATGATAAAACTAAGTTTACTCCTCTTTGTTCACAATGCGCTGTGGCTCTGAGATGTTTGGCTCTGCAGCAGTGATCTGTCATCAGCAGGGTCGGCGGGAAAAAGTGTCCGTCTTACGGTTTATAAAATATAGCCATCGTTACTTTAAAACAATGTTACAGCAGCTCACTCAAGGTGAGCTGCTGTAACACCAGGTTCTGTGTTATGGGAACAAACTTTTCCAGCATTGTGAAGCTCAGTTTTGCTCTGTGTTTGTTGCCCTTCATCACACCGTTCTGATGTCATTAATGTTAAACTGAGCATGTGCGTCACTTCTGAATCCTGAGCTGTTCACATCACAGTCTGCAGTCAGGACACATTGACAGGAATGATCTGAACAGACAAACAATAAATTTGGTTTTGAGCAGTAAGGGCTGCAGTGTGAACGTAGACTAAGGGTGTTTTCACACCAACCACATTTAGTGCGCACCAAAGAAGTTTTGGTCCAGGGTTTGGTACGTTAGTGTCAATGTGAATGCAACCACCGCACTTTGGTGCGCACCAAATCAGCCGGTCTGAGACCTCCATGAAGGGGTGGTCTGGATCCGCTCCATCTCCCTACATTTGGTGCGGTTTCACTGGTGTGAAACAAAGTGGTCTGAACCGATCTACTTTTGATGCATTACTTCCTGTTAATCCTGCGGTTGAATCTTTTGCTTACTCAATTTGTGGATTTGTTTATTCTGGTTGAGGATTACGATGATTTACGAGGGTCCAGAAGGTCGCTGATGCCGTCTCAAACACAATAAAAAAACACATTTGAAGGAAAATGTAGAAGAGAGTGAAACGTAAACATTGGTTGTCTGGTGTAGGAAATGGTTACCATGGTAGCCTCTTCTTCGTTCTCCTCTGTAGCAGGTTTGGTAACCAGTTACGTGCATATCGCCCCCTGCTGTTTCAAACTGAGTAAATACACAAGTGGATCGGGCTTGGTTTGATATTGCCAGTGTGAATGCAAGCCAGCGGGGGAGGGGGAGGGGGGCGAACTGCGCCGCAGCATGGTTCGAAACAAGTGGACCTGATGTGAAAACGCCCTAAGACCTCCTTTTTCTGCTCTGTGCAGGTAAACGAAGGTACAACATCAAACTCTGGAAGACCTTCACAGACTGCTTCAACTGTCTTCCCATTGCTGCCATTGTTGATGAGAAGATCTTCTGCTGCCATGGAGGTGGGACAGTTTTTATTACTCTACAGTCCAGTTTCTGAAGTCGGTGTCTAACACGTGTTTCAGGTGTGGTCAGTCCACCTTGTTGCTCAGCTCCAGTGTGATCCAGAGTATCAGGCTGTGTTGTTTACTGATGTCAGAGCTCTGACCTCCATATCGTTGGTCTGTCCCTCCTCCAGGACTGTCCCCTGACCTCCAGTCCATGGAGCAGATCCGGCGCATCATGCGGCCCACTGACGTCCCAGACCAGGGTCTGCTGTGTGACCTGCTCTGGTCTGACCCGGACAAGGACGTGTTGGGATGGGGGGAGAACGACAGGGGCGTGTCATTCACCTTTGGCTCAGAGGTGGTGGCCAAGTTCCTGCACAAGCACGACCTGGACCTGATCTGCCGTGCTCACCAGGTAACACCCCCCCCCAACGCCCCCCAACCCCCCCCCAAACACGTCATACTAATATATATTTATATATATATTAGTGCTGTCAGAAGATTAAAAGAATAATCTAATTAATTACTGGATTTATAATTAATCAATCTAATTAATCACATTTTAATCTCATATCTGCTTAAAGTACCCAAATAAAGAATTTGAATTCTAGGATATTATAAAATTGTAGTGCAGGACTAATCAAATGAATACACTAAGAAGTGAAGATTTGTAAATCCACATTTTTATTGGTGACTAAATAAAACCAAAGTCAGGGCAACTTGTCCAGAAAATTCTAAGCTCAATCAGGCAACTCAAATTACACTTTAAAGCTGGGGTTGGCGATCTGATTTAGATACACTTTTTGTAATACTGGTTAAAATGGTCTTTATGACCCGATGGTAATCAACTCATAATGTGTTCTTAAAACAGAGCGAAAAATATCCGCTATCTACAGCAGGAGTAAAACAGGGAAAACACCAACCAGTAATCTTGCTGGGATACCTTTTTTAACACCAATCAAATCCCGTCGCCATTCTGCGTGCCTGCTGCGCGTGCATTTTCCCGGCGTGCACAGACAGTGCGTGTAGCATGTAGCATGTAGCGTGTAGGGAAAAGACTCCGCTGGAGAATGCTTACCTTTCAAGTTTTGTCTTTGAAAATAAGGGAAGTCCGCTGTGAGCTGTCCCACAACACCAACCAAGCTCCAGTATCCCTCACATTTTAAGACAGATGTACAAGAAATCTAAAATAAACTCTTTGTTTTTCTAAGTTTGTTCCACTGTTGGCTCTAATCTTGCGAGAACTGCCGTCCATGCTGCTGCAGATGGCAGTTCTCGCGAGACTTCTTCTTCTTCGGTGGTTGGCATCCATCATTTTGGAGCATTACCGCCCCATTCAGGCTAGAGACAGAGTTCAGTTTGGAGAGGCAGAGGAATGTTTTATTATTTTATCATCACACGGGAGATTTACAGGAGAATACTGATACAGGAGGACGGGAGAAAAGAGGAGAAAATACGGAAAATACGGTAGTTTCATGGCCAAAACGGGAGATTTGACAGCTATGTGGAGAATGTCAGAGGAACTACCTATACCCCGATCAACATCGGCTGTGAGCACTAACTAACTTTACATGTTTGTTTGGTGTTTTCTTACCGCTGACTGAGACATGACTTGGTGTAGTGTAAAACAAACACGTTGTGCTGAGGGTTTGGAGTTGAATCAGTGTTCTGGATATAGCGGCTACGCGCGTGCATGTGAGCGGGGGGTGGGGCTAGGCAGAGCCCTGAGGAGATGCTACTTTCAAATTCATGCTAGTTTTCCAAAATCGCCTACCCCAGCTTTAAGTGTGTTTCATAAATCAAATTCAAAATAAGAAAAAGGTCGAGGACATCCAGCAAAACAATTAGGCCTGATGCATTATTAAAGAATGTAGTACAAATATAGATAAATACATTCAAAAATAAAATCAGACTAAGTCTTAAATATGCCATTCCTGTTGTCACCTGGGCTTTGTTTGGTTTGACTAGAGACGCATGTGTGAAGTGACATGTGCCACTGCCATGTACGGGTCCTCCAGCTGGACAATATCAAAATGTTTGTGTGCTATGATTAATCTGTGATTAATTTTTATAATGCATTAATTTGTGGTGTAATTAATTAATCTAACTAATGCACTAAAGTGACAGCCTTAATTTATATATTTATATATACAGCAGGACTGAGTACATCTTAACTACTAACATTAAGATAAAAATAAACTAAAAATAACTCAAATTTACCTTTTCTCCCACCCCTGTGATTGCAGTAAACTCATGTTTGCATCCTGATCTTAAACTGAGGAAAATACGTTTTTTTTTTTCTTTTCTTTTTCTTTTTTTGTGTGCAGCTTAAAAAATGTTGTAGGCAATCCATGGCCCATTTTGTGGAGTATTTTGTGGTGTAGTTTAGTATGCCATGGAAAATGTTGATTTTTGAAGGGAAACAAAAGGTTTGTGATGATGGTGTGTGACAGATGTTTGTCTCCACCCTGAGGCTCCAGACAGAGTCGCTCTGTTAAACCTGATCTCACACATTTGTTCTCACTCTTTATTTCTCTTTTCTTTACCGGTCTTTGTTTTTGATTCTGTCTTCAGGTCGTTGAGGATGGTTATGAGTTTTTCGCTAAGAGGCAGCTCGTCACTCTGTTCTCGGCGCCCAACTACTGCGGGGAGTTCGATAACGCCGGTGCCATGATGAGCGTGGACGAGACCCTCATGTGCTCTTTTCAGGTCAGTGCCTTTAACACCTGCTTTTCTGGTCCACCCTGGTTTAATAAGGCTGAACAGGAGGAAGGAGGGAAACTGTGGTTTAATAAGGCTGAACAAGAGGAAGGAGGGAAACTGTGTTTCATCTTTAGACAGGAGTGAATTCAGTTTTTATTCTCGTGGAGGCTTCAGAACTTAATCTTACAAAAAATGACTTATAAACATAAACAAAGCTAAACATTCTCTCAATAAGGAAAAAAAACAATAAAAAACAATTAAACAAACAAAAATTAACAAACTCTGTAACCAAAAACAGAATATGCTGAAGCCGAGGATAATTTTGTTCAATCCATGAAATTAACCAGAATATCAACAATACAAGGAAAGTCAAAACATAACAAGTTTAACTCTGAATTATTCCTCTTAATATTTACACACTTAAGTCATTTTAAATTATAATCCCTTATTATTTTACCTTTTAAAGATTTTTGAAGCTCAACAGAGATAAACACAACTTCAGCTCATCATCTTTTCTATTCCATAATTTAACTCCCAAAAATGAAACACATCTGTATTTAACATTTGTTCTTTGCTTATTTCAAAACACTCGACCCCATTAAATTATATTTATTTTCTCTTAATTCAAAAAAAAGAAATACTAATCTTATTTTTCACTTGAAATAGCATTTCTAATGTTTTTGATATAATTTATTTTATTTAAAAAATATATAATATAATCTAAAATTGTAATGTAGTATAATATATAAGATAAGATAAGATATCAAGAAATTTTAATGTCCCAGACTCTATAAATAATTTATTTGTTTTAAAAAATAAACCAGATAATTTTATTGGTTTCACGATAGGAAGTTGTATTATTATTCTGATGGCTCTTTTCTGCAGTTTAATTATAGGGTCTACATATGTTTTGTGTTTATTTCTTTAAATCTCAACACAAAATGACATATATGAAGTATAAGTGAGAAATACAATATATGCAGACATTTCTTATTTATCAAATCACTTGTTTTGTAAATATACCAATAGATTTAGATCATTTCTGTTTTATATACTCTATATGTGGCTTCCAACTGAATTTATGATCTTAAATTACTCCCAAGAATTTGGTTTCATATACTCTTTTAATTTCAGTTCCATTTAGAATTAATTTAATTTCACAGTTGACACGACCAAACAACATGAATTTTGTTTTATTTTAATGATAACTTATTGATATCAAATCATTTTTTTTACCATGATAAACTCCTTTTCTACTGTTGTCAACAATTCTTTAATGTCTGGTGCTGAACAAAATAAATGTGTATCATCTGCAAATACATAAATTTCAACTTATTAAATGCTGTACAAATAAAGTATAAATAACTGAGGTCCCAATACTGAACCTTGTGGGACGCCACAAGTTTTCTACCATTTGAAACAGTGTTATTAATTTTTACATACTGAGGCCTATTATTTATAGGGACTGTGAGGAGTTTCTAAGTAATTACAAAAAAGTCTCACTTTTAGATATATGCCTGATGGAAATACACACTTTAAGATGAGTTTTATAGCATCAAAATAGGTTATCTATAAATGCTATTCCTTAGCTTCACGGTTGGGTCGGACAGGGCTGGACTGGCCTGGATACTCAACTTCAGGAACAAGACAATTAAAACTAGAGCAAATTTATATTATTCAGACACGTCTTAGAGCACCGGGCTGTAAGTAGCCATATATAGCCGGCTACAAAACTACAATACTAAGTTTTCCAAAACTTGCTTGTTGTCACACATCAAAAACTACCGCTACGTAACTAGAAAGAGATACATTACCTCGTGGCTTTGCATCCTGTAAGTTGTTGAATAAAGAAGTTGTAAAGCAATGCAGAGTTCTGAGGAAGGTCTGAGCTGCATTCATTAGCATCACAACAAACACACACTTTGGCTTGGGTCACGTCTTTTGGTGCGTTCCAGTTGTAGTCAGAAGTAGGAATTTCCAAGTTCCGAATGGGAAACTGCAACTGGAACGTCCCCCAAAGTCGGAATTTCCTACTGGGAACTCGGTGAAACCTCACCACCCCCGAGTTGACAATGGAAGATGGATGCCCCCAGTGTGAACAGTTATTTAGCTCCTGTAATAATCCATTTATTTGCACTTCTGACTGGGGTGTGTCGCTCTAGATCAGCTGTATACATAGTATTGTTAGACTTATATTTACAAAAATGCTGCCATAGTGATAATCACATTCTTCATGTGATATTTGTGTACAACAACACAGGGCGTGCTAACAACAGCTAACAATAGCCTGGTAGATCGGCATGTTTTTTTCCGACTTCAACTGGAACGCTGATAAGTCGGAGATGATGTCACTCCCAGTTCAGAGGTTACTGGAACGCAGCATTACGACAGTCGCCTCATGTGCTCATGGGTAGCAGAGTCTTTTATGTCCCTGGTAATAGATTCTCCTCATAGCACCTTTAAATAAATGTAAATAAATAAATCCAGTTTAGTGTAACACCTCTTTGCCATAATGCTCCAGTTTCTGCAGTAGTGAGTAATGATTAATTGTAAATCAACAAAAACTCCTACAGCACATCACCCACGTATTTTCTTAGTCAGGGAAGTGTTGTTGGGATTTATTGAAATCTGAAATCTTTATTTCACACTGAGTGTATATGAGCACAGCGTCCTGACAGCCAATGAGGAGGTGGAAAGAGAGAAAACAGAGTAGCAGGATATTTATAGATTAAACCTTTGAGTTTGTGTTCTGTCAGAATAACAATAATAATAATAAGATTTTTCATTCAATCCAAAATCTCTGAAAACTAAAAAGCACTGAGGTTCAAACCTCCGACGAGGCGGCTCACACACTGCTGTCCCATCAACATCAGCTTCATGATAAAGTTTCATCACAGTTTGATTTATGATCCTAAAAACACTCTCAGGATCAGGCTGATATCTTTATTGTTCAGACAGATATTGAGCAAAAACGATCTTTAATCTGATGATGGTTATCTGGATCAGCACCAAAATCTAATTACTTTAAAGCTGGCCGATAAATTATTTAAACTATTTAGATTTTTATTAAAATATCAAAGTACAGTGTGCCATTAAACATCCATGAAAATGAAAGATATGAAAGAGAAATCATCTGTCAGTATTAAAAATCTTTTTCTTTAGCAGCTTATTTTCAGGCTAACATGTTTGAAAATCTGTAATGAAAATAAACAAAAATCAAATTTTTAGATATTTGCTGGTATCTGTGTCGTATGAGGAAAGATATTGTTGATTTGTGTCCCAAAGCACTTTCAAACTTTGTTATGAGCTGTTTTGTAAGTAGTTGCAAAGTTTGAACAATTATAAATTCTGAAACTTTACAGTTTTCATGATGGTGGCCCTGTCAGGTTTTACATTAGCACTTTTATAGGCTTGTATTTATTTATTTAAATTAGATTAAATATTGATCAGAGAGAAACATGTCCCTCAGCTTTCAGTGTTTATGTAGGCAAACCTGCCTGTGTTAGAACTACATCATCAACATTTTATGACACACTTTACTTTTAAGAGGGAAATTCTGATTGGTTGAGGAATATATTTAACAACATAAGGGCAGAACTTGATTCATGTCATTTTTTTTGTGTCACTTGGAGTTTTTCTTTTTTTGTTTGAGAGGAAAAAAATAGATTAAAATTGTAAATAAAGTTTTATGGGGAAAAAATCTGGGATTTCATTTTTAGGCCATATTGCCCAGCCCTATGCCAATCATGCAACAGCTGTTAGGAAATCTTGGTCTGCCCTTTGTAACAAAAACAGCTGTGAGTGAGAGTCAGAAAATGGTCTTAAATGAATATTGAATTGAATCATCACCTTCAGAATCAAACTCATGATGTCATGAGATGGAGAAAGCTCTAAGACCAAGATACTGATTTTATTTCTTTTTATTCTGACATACAGCCACAGTTACCAGTGTTTGTTCAGGCTGAGCGCCCCCTGGTGGTGGATCTGTGCTCTGAGCCCTGTTTGTTTTTTAAATATATTTTTTTCAAAATATTTATATTTTGACCAGAGGAACTCACAAGGCAGCGAGAAACCTCTGAACAATGCTTGTGTTTTTAATTTGTTATTGTTCATTAAACTGCAGTTTTTAATCCTATGAGCAATACCTGTGTTATTTATATTTAAATTATTACTGTTCCCTAAAACTTATATAGTTAGTACCTTGTCGTATTTATTGTTGTGATTTGCTGTTTATTGCCTTAAACTTTATCATGAACCTGTATGATTATGACGTGTGCTGCTGACCTCTTGGCCAGGTCACCCTTGTAAATGAGATCCTGATCTCAGTGGGTTTTATCTGGTTAAATAAAATAAACATAGGAACTTAAAGTAATGTGATAATAGTGTAATGCCTTACATTTCAAATACAGTAATATTATAAATAGGGCTGGGACAATACACTTTTCTCCTGATTTGATTTTTTATGATTTATTGGTGCTGATTTGATTTGAATTGCATTTCTTGGATATTGCCGATTTTTGCAATCTTTAGTTATCTTTTTTAACACCAGTGAAAAAGATGAACAATGATGATGCCTACAGACTATATCAGGAAAAATACACATCACCTGTGAGTCTGTTTTTAGGATTTATTCAGCAATATATTTTAACCAGCTGTTCTCTTCAAAAGACTGGACTGCATTTAAAAAGTGGATTATTAACACAGACTAGGGCTGGGTGATATGGCCTAGAAATAAAATCCCTGATTTTTTTCCACAACACTCGATTTATGATTTTAATCGATTTTTCCCTCCCTAAAAGAAACACAACTCCCAGTGACATGAAAATGAAACAAACCAAGTTTTGCCTTTATGTTGTCTAAATGTTTCCCTCTTAAAGTCAAAGTCTGGGTCATAAAGGTTGATCATGTAGTATAAACGTAGGCAGGTTTGTCTACATAAACACTAAAAGGCTGAGGTATTTTTACAGTATTAGCATGAAACTCTCTGATCAATATTTAATCTACTTAAATAACAAATACAAGCCTATAAAAGTGCTTGTGCAAACCCTACAAGGCCGACCATCATGAAAATTGTATTTTTTTTTTTTCAAAAATTGCAACTACTTACATTTGGACACACTGGACGCTACTTGTTCTACCTCGGCGATCACTCTCCATGCAAAGTCAATGTACAGCCCCAGTGGGGCGGGGCTAACCCTCCCGCGATGCGACAGCCGCTTTTCACACTACCACATAGCTTGTCATGCGATGTGAAAGTAAAAAAAGTTGATCATCAGCAGGTGTGTGCACGTGTGATGGTACCCTAGACAGTTATTCATTCGGACTACAGAGGAACAGTCCATGTCCCTGTGGAAACATTAATCATTTAGGACATTAGTTCCACCTAGACGGACCGCGGTAAACTCACAGATGATGCTGCTGCATCATCAGCTGCAGTGTTTTGTGTTTGATAAGTGAATTAAAAGGATTCAGCTGGAATAATGTCTGCTTATACATCCTATTATATGATATATGATATGATCGCAGCAAAACTCGAGTGGACGTGACGTCACCGAGCGACAGCCGACGGTAACGGTGACCAAAATGAGATATTTATGGACACATCAGTGGGCGACGTGATTTTGGTAGCTTAGTGGCTTGCGGTGTGAACGCAGCATACGGCAAGAAAAAAAATCTGAATTTTTAATTTTTTAAATCTTCTGCAGAAAATAATTTGAATTAATCGATTTTGTTCCCAGCCGTAACACAGGCTAAAATGAAGCATTTAAATCTGGAAAAAAAAAAAGATTCTTGAACAATAAATTGATTTGATAATCGTCGA